>JAHHFK020005301.1:0-41785 GCA_024533555.2 Aedes koreicus | reverse complement strand
ATGCAAAAAAAAGTTTATCCACCCTCAGTGAAAAATTAGATTTCTTCCAAAAAATCCACCAGAAAATTGAAACACGTTTAATTGTTGTTCAGTTGATTATTATTTATGCAAAAACAAAGCAAATTCATGCGAGTTCAAAACAAAAAAAAATTCTCTTGCATTTGAAACATGATGATAGAAAAAAAAGTATATCCACCGCTCTGGCTCACTTAGTTTAAGTACTTCGTATGACCACCTTTTGGCTTCAATAACTGCTCGACTTCGTCGTAGCAAAGACTCAACAAGCTTAGCAGTTGTTTTCGGGGTGATTTTGTCCCATTCAGTTGAGATTACCTGGCGCAATTGCTGGATGCTTGTTGGTTTTGGCTCCTGGACCTTAATTTTCAAAATTGACCAGAGATGCTCGATCGGATTAAGGTTGGGAGACTGTGCTGACAACTCCATAACCTTGATACGCTATTCCTTGTACCACTGCGAAACCAGCATTGAGGTGTGCTTCGGATCTCCGGCTTGTTGGAACGTATATCTGCGCCCTAACTTTAGCTTTTGTGCAGAGGCTGGTAGTTTTCGCTTCAAAATGTTCAAATAAACCACCTTGGTCATGATTCCATCAATGGACTCAAGTTCTCCAACACCGGATGTAGCCAAGATCCCCACACCGTGACTCTACCTGAAGAAATAAAAATCAAATTCATGCTCAGTTGGTTGAAAAATCAATGTTGGTAAAGTAACTCACCACCGCCATGTTTGACTGTGGGCCGCAAACACTCCTTTTTCAAACTTTCACCGGTTCGCCTCCATTTTCTTGTGATACCATTAGATTAAAATAGCATAACTTTCGTCTCGTCTGACCAAATCACCTTATTCCAGCCATCACTGTTCCATGAAATGTGGTCCTGGGCCCACTTCAACATTTTTTTGATATTTTTTTGCGGACAACCATGGCTTCTTAAGAGCTACTCAGCCCTTAAGACCTTTCTTATGAAGTTGATTTCGTACGGATTGTGATGTCACTTGAATGGAAAACTCACTTTCAATCTGTTTCGCAATGTTCGTAGCTGATAGTCCCCGGTCCAGCTCCGCCTTCTTCACGATAGTACTGTCAATTGAGCCAGTTGTCTTTGAAGGACGCCCCGGTCGCTTAGCTGGTGAGATAGAACCACGCTTTTTGTACATCTGCACAATCCTAGCGACCGTATCTTTGTGAAGCTGAACAATGTCGGCAATATCGCGGTAGTTTTTGACAGTTTTGTGATGTTCAAAATTAAAATTTCGGATGCTGATCGAAATTTTCTGCTTTTTAGGGCGTTTTTGCAACAAATAACTTCCAATTTTGAACACGAAACTAAAATTTTGAGCACGAAAACTTCAAGAGCACTAAATTACCGCTAGACACAATGTTTACATTTGAGAAAGTTGCACACACACTAAAACTCTGTAAAACACATTTAAATCATAGTATCCGTTCGGGGGTGGATAAACTTTTTTTGCGTAATTTTTTACCCTTTTTCATAATTCATCACATAACATCTCAAGAAGAGATATAAATGCCAAATTTTCAATGGCAATGCGATAAAAAAAAAACATGAATAGATAAATCATGTAAGAACACTCATCAAATTCAACTGATTTTTACCAGAAAAACAAAAAAATTGTAAATTGTTAGGGGGGGTGGATAAACTATTTTTGCATACTGTATATCCATTTGCTTCAATGCTGTACCCTGAATTGCTCCCCAAGCGAATTACATATAAAGTTAAGATTTGGCAAAATGGCTAAATGGTTGCCATCAAGCGACACCACGATGACCACCACGGTTAAAATCTTGGTCTCAAAAGTTCTCATTTTATTTTTGTGAGCCGTCTGACTTTCGGGCTTCCATCTCTTACTCATCAACTAAATACCACTGCGCACAACCTCACACACATATTTAATTTTTCAAAGTGAAATGCTGTGTTGCTTTTTTGCCCACAACCATTTTTGGATTTTTCTCCAAGTTACGATCCACAGCAAGAAATGGAAAAAAATCATGCGAAATTGTACTACAATCTTGCTTTTTTATGTTGGGTGTAGAGCGAATTACGAACAACTTAACCTAATACCCTGTGGACCAGTTTGGACATTTTCGTTCCGGGCGACGACGGGCGACGCCGCTCACCACTTGACCACGAAAATGATGTGGGCGATTGATTTGGCCATTTTCTCCGGGACGCGGCTCTTTAAGCAACGCCATGTTGAGCCGATGCGTGGTAATGAACATTTCGATGAGCTCAGGAGAAATTTCAATCAAACAACTCTTTAGTTGGCAACTTGATTTGATCGTCCTGAAAAGGACTGATTTCAGTGGTTTACGGAGAGAACATGGTTCGCAATTCTTCTTGAGCTGTAGGATGTTTGGCGGGACACCACCCTGTGAAAAGGTCAAACCGGAGGAATTTTTTATGCAGCTCCTCGTCGTTGCGGATGGCCAGCAGCAGGTAACGTGAATAATTCTGGTCTTCTTATTGTCACACTCCTGCTGCTCGCCATGCTGGGTCAGTTTTATATAAGGGGCTATTCATAAACCACGTAGACTTTTCTGGGGGAAGGGGGGGGGGGGGGGTAGTTGGGAAGGGTTTGACCAAAGTCTACGCTCCATACAAAATTTCAAGAAATTGTATGGAGAAAAGTCTACGATGGGGGAGGAGGGATTTGAGATTTCCAAAATGACTTCACGTGGTATATGAACAGGCCCTAATGGCATCGGGTACCATAACATGATAGGAAGGGGGTACTAACGAAGGAAATGCGAATCAAATTTTACAAAAGGGGACGGGCCTCAGTTGTTACGACAGACACCAGCTTGGAAATGAAATCATTAGTTTTTATTAGCGCGACAGGGGTTTCTTTGGTTAAATTCGCATCTTCTCAACTCAGGCAACGGAAAAACAGCCCTTATTAGGGCCTAAAAACCCCCTGAGATATGAACACACTTGCTTCTAAAACTGCAAAATAATTAGAGCTAGTGAATTTTGGCCAGAAAAGTTAGAGCTCACATTTGATAACTACCAGCAACTAACCTAATCTATTATCTGCAACTAATCCATTATGTACCTATGTACAACTAGGAACTACAACGAAACTAACCTACCCCGTACACTGAATATATTTACACATAATCGGTCTGCCGTGTTGCAGTTCGGCTCGAATTTACTGTTAGTATTTCGTTTATTGAATGTCCAACACTGTGATGGCTAGTGTTAACATGGCGAATAGAGATTGATATATGGACACTAATAAAAAATGTTGGCTATTTTCTCCGGGATGTTGCTTTTCAAGCAACGCCATGTTGAGCCGATGCGTGGTAATGCAAAATTTCAATGAGCGCAAGAGAAATTTCTATGAAACATACTCTTCTTTCGTTGGCAAATTGATTTGGTCGTCCTGAAAAGAACGGATTTTAGTTGATTATGGAGGAAACATGGTTCGTGATTGAAATTTTCTTCTCGGTCTTCTTGGGCTGCAGGGCGGCCTGGGTGTTTGGCAGCACGTAATACTACGATATAAATATTCATTTACACCGTCTTCATCTCGAATTTGTTCAGACTGAACATTGAACATAGAACGAATTACAACGAATAACTTAACCTAACACCACGTGGTCCAGTTTGGACATTTTCGTTTTGCAAAAGTTCTACAGGCTGGAGCGGGAATCGAACCCTCACTTCATGGCAATGAACGACGGGTGACGCCGCTAATCGCTTGACCACGAAGATGATGTGGACGATTGATTAGGCCATTTTATCCGGGACGCGGCTTTTTCAACGCCATTTCGATGAGCTCAAGAGAAATTTCAATCAAACAACTCTTTAGTTGGCAACTTGATTTGATCGTCCTGAAAAGGACGGATTTTAGTTGATAACATGTTTCGCGATTGAAATTTTCTTCAGTCTTCTTGGGCTGCAGGACACCACTGTGTGAAATGGTCACACCGGAGACAAGTTTGTTCAGCTCCTCGTCGTTGCGGATGGCTAGCTGCAGGTGACGTGGGTGATTCTTCTTGGTCTGGTCTTTTTGTGTTCCCGGGCGGCGTTTTCTACCAACGTGCTCCGAACACATCTGTCGCATGCGGATGCACAGCGAGAACTGATGATTGGTCTGTCGTCCCCACATGTTTGATAACACTAGTCGGCAAAATCGGAACTTTTTTCGCTCCCGTCGCCATTTCTGGTTGAATTTTATAGATTTTGCTACGCTGAATCCAAATATGGGCTCAAAAATGCTGTAACACGTCCAGTTTTTGAGAAAAATGTGATTTAAACTCACAAAAACACGTACTTCCGTAGTAATATGATCTACCTAAGCAACAACCAGAATATTGGCTCTGCCCTTTGCAAGTTGGACTTGGATTTTATGGAATGGACCTCCCTGAATCCATTCGTTATCACAGATTTTTCGTAACACGTAAGATTAATGAAATAAACCGGGATTTCATTCACAAAATTACGAATTTTCATAAAAATCAAGATTTTCTATTTTGAAAACATGAATTTCAGCTCCACCCTTTGAATGTTGGGCTTGGCTTTTACACTGATAGGCAAAATAAAGAGCCCACCTCTTCGGTTTTTTCAATTTCTCTCATTTATTTGGTTCAAGTTAAAGTAAACACAGTGTAGTTTTTTTTTCCTATTTTATTTTTTATATTCCTTTCAAATTTCAATTATGGAATAATGAAAAAAAGGAGTTTTACTTAAAGAAAAAAAAAATCAATTTGTGTTGAAAAAAAAAACAGTGACAAACTAAAGTGCCCACTTCAAAAATCGATATGTTTTCAATAAGTTTCTATTGGAAGACCCCTCGGTGTTATGTTTTGATATTTTGACATGTTTTGAAGCGAACAGCTCAGCGTGGTGCATTTGTATTGAACGTGATCGAATTTGATCAATTTCGAAAAACAGGGAGAAGGCAGTGCTTTCGAAAGCACTGCGTTCTTGTTTATCCGAAAATTGGTCGTTCGTGATGTGCAAAACGGTGAATCGCACCGGGCTGTCGCTAAAAATTTTGATATCCATTAAGGCAGCGGTTGGCAAGTTATTCTGAAGCTTAAAACGTTTGGATCAGTGGTGGATCGCCCTGGCAGAGGCAGGAAGCGGAAAACGGATGCGAGAACGGACACCAAGATCATGCGCGAAGTCAAGAAGAACCCGAAGGTAACTGTCCGCGAGATCCAGGAAACCCTTCAGTTATCAGTTTCCGGTCGAACTGTTCGTCGCCGTCTCGTAGCACAGGGGTTGAATAGGAAACTTGCTCGGAAGCGCCCATTTATCAGCAAGGCAAACAAAGCCAAACAGCTTAAGTTTGCTAAGGAGCATGCTGATAAGCCCCTAGAGTTCTGGAAAACGGTTCTCTGGACGGACGAATCAAAATTCGAGCTGTTTAACCGAAAGCGGCGGGTTCGTGTTTGGTGCTGATCGGGAGAGGAGCTTCAGGAGCGCCACATTCAAGGCACGATGAAGCATGGAGGAGGAAAAGTGATGGTCTGGGGGTGTTTTTCGTGAGGTGGAGTGGGAAGCATTGTGAAAACCGACGGGATAATGACGGCAGATTCTTACATCAACATCCTGCGAGAAAATCTGGAGGTTTCGCTGATCCAGACGGGCCTTGAAGAGAAGTTCGTATTCCAGCAGGACAACGACCCGAAGCATACTGCCAAGAAGACCAAGTCTATCTTCCGGTCTTGTCGGATCAAACCGCTGGAATGGCCTCCACAAAGCCCGGACCTCAATCCCATCGAGAATTTGTGGGCGATTCTCGATGCCAGGGTTGACAAAACTGGTGTTACCAATAAAAAAAAAACTATTTTGAAGCCCTGGAGTGCGCCTGGGAAGAGCTAGATCCACAGCACCTAAAGAACCTGGTCGAGAGCATGTCGAAGCGCCTGCAGGAGGTCCTGAAGGCCAAAGGAGGACACATCAATTATTGAAATGCTTTTATTTTACTTTAATTTATGTTTTCTGTAGCCTAAATGAAGTGGGCACTTTATTTTGTCACTTTTTTTTTTCAACACAAATTGATTTTTTTTTCTCTAAGTAAAACTCCTTTTTTTTCAGTATTCCATAAGTGAAACTTAAAAAGAATATAAAAAATAAGATAATAAAAAAAATACAGTGTGTTTACTTTAATTTGAACCGAGTAAATGAGAGAAATTGAAAAAACGATGAGGTGGGCACTTTATTTTGCCTATCAGTGTACGAAATGGACCTCCCTGAATTCATTCGTGAACACGGATTTTTCGTAACACGTAAGGTTGATGTAAAAACCGGGTTTACATTCACAAAATTACGAGTTTTCATGAAAATCAAGACCCGTCCATTAATTACGTCGTTCAAAAATACAGATTTTTAACCCCCTCCTTTCTTTATCACATTTTTTGTATGGATTTTTGAAAAATTTTGTATGCATCGTCAATTTTTAAACCCCCCCCCCCCCCTCCCTCTCAAAGCATAACGTAATTTATGAACGATCCCTTTAGCTGTGCCTCTTTGAGTATATTGAGTATATTGATGTTGCTTCTTACAGTACAGCAGTTTGGGAACTGAAGACCTTCAAAGTTCATTCATTAATTCAAAAGTCAGCTGCACAGAGCCCTTCAGAAACGCCTCATTAAATACTCTAATCAGCAGTGCCGTATTTTTAAGTTAGGATAGGAGTGAGCAAGACAGCATTAAAACACGCAAACACTCAAAAAACAAAAGAATATACAGAGACAAAAGACTCTGTGTTTGTCACTATTGCTCGAGAGAATAAGGAAAAGATATGTTAAAAAAGAAAGCAAGAATCCTCAAGCACGTAGCTTAACGCGGCATTTTATAGAGCTTTTTGGCGTTTAATTTGCGCACACTACTGCAAGATTTGAATCGAAGCAGTGCGAGTGAGAAGTCAACGAAGTTGTGGGAAACCAAACCGTGCATTAATCCCCGCATGTTAGACAAAGAAAGACGATTAAATGTCGAAAAGGTCTATTGGCGTATTTGCGGCACAAAATTTGTGTCATTATTGCTGTCTTGCTTTGGCGTCAATTAATGCTCATGTTGACTCTCTTCAACCTTGCACAATCATTTTTTATTCATTCAAAGCTAGCTATTTGAGTGTTACGGACGCGTTTTTTTATTTTTGTAAAAATGTCGCGAATTTGTCTGAACGATCCGCAAAAATTTTGTTGCATTTGTGGAGACGTGATATTGAAGGAACAGAGAAAGGGGTTTACACCTTTGTTGGAGACAGCATATCAGCTGTATTTTGACAAGATGCTTCCAAATCCATGGGTTCCAACATACTCCTGTTGCTCATGCTACCGAACATTGCTTGGTTGGATGAAAGATACGCACAAAGGCTTACCTTTTGCCAAACCTATGGTGTGGACTAATCCAACCAATCACATGAGCGATTGTTACTTTTGTTTGACAAAAATTCATGGATTTTCCAAAGCTTTGAAGCATAAATCCCATCGAATACCCATCAAGGCCAACATTGCACTCCGAAGCAATGCCAGTTCCAATAGCTCCAAATATTGCTGGACGTGCTGATGAGTTGGATTCGGAACCAGGCGAATCTGAGAAAAGCTTTCAGGATGATCCAGATTTTTTACCTTCGGAGTCTGAGGAACCGCATGTTATAACCCAAGAGGAGCTGAACGATTTGATTCGAGATTTGGAGCTACCCAAGACCAAAGCGCAGCTGCTAGCTTCAAGGCTAAAGCAGTGGAATTTCCTGGAAAAAGATGTAAAGGTGTCATCTTATAGGAAGAGACATTCAGATAACATTAAATATTTTTCGATGGACGGTGATCTTGTTTTTTGCAACAACATCGAAGGTTTAATGGAAGAGCTACAGTTAGAGTATCACGCAACTGACTGGAGGCTCTTCATCGACGCTTCAAGCAAAAGCTTGAAGGCAGTGTTACTGCACAATGGAAATAAGTATTCTTCAGTGCCAGTTGCATTTGCAGCTCACATGAAGGAAACTTATGAGAACATAAAAACACTTTTGGAAAAGTTCAAATATTCGGAACACCAGTGGAATCTCTGTGCAGACCTTAAGGTAGTGGCATTGCTCACTGGGCTTCAAGGAGGCTACACAAAGCATTGTTGTTTCCTCTGCGAATGGGACAGTCGTGCGAGGGATAAACATTACCACCAGCAGCATTGGCCAGCACGTACCGAGATGGTACCTGGGAAGAAAAATGTGTCAAATCTGCCTCTTGTCGGCAGGGACAAAATTTTACTACCTCCGCTACATATTAAGCTTGGGTTGATCAAAAATTTTGTGAAAAAGCTGGATATTCAAGGAAAACCATATTGTTTTTTGAGGAAAAAGTTTCCGAAAAGTTTGAGCGAAGCCAAGGTGAAAGAAGGAGTATTTGTTGGCCCTCAAATTAGGAAACTCCTTAAAGACGACCATTTTCAGCAAACTCTTAACGCGACAGAGTTACGAGCATGGAATGCGTTCCAAAAGGTTTGTGGTCACTTCTTGGGAAATGAAAAGTCTCCGGATTATGTACACATCGTGCAAGAGCTGGTTGATTCGTATGCTGCACTTGGATGTAATATGTCACTTAGATTGCACTTTTTGCATTCTCATCTGGACTTCTTCCCAGAGAATATGGGAGCCGTCTCAGATGAACATGGAGAACGATTTCATCAAGATATCGCACAGACTGAAAAGAACTTTGCTGGCAAATGGAGCCCAGCGATGCTAGCGGACTACTGCTGGATGCTACAGAGGCAAACACCTTTGGAGAACTATAAAAGGAAAAAGAAAACAAAGTGAATTTAAGTTGAATAATATAGAGAAAATTTCAACTAAGCCGACTGACTGACTGACTGACTGACTGACTGACTGACTGACTGACTGACTGACTGACTGACTGACTGACTGACTGACTGACTGACTGACTGACTGACTGACTGACTGACTGACTGACTGACTGACTGACTGACTGACTGACTGACTGACTGACTGACTGACTGACTGACTGACTGACTGACTGACTGACTGACTGACTGACTGACTGACTGACTGACTGACTGACTGACTGACTGACTGACTGACTGACTGACTGACTGACTGACTGACTGACTGATAGGAAATCTTGATTTTCATGAAAATTCGCAATTTTGTGAATAAAAACTCATTTTTTTCAACACGAATGGATTCAGAGAGGTTCACTTCATAAAATCCAAGCCCAACATTCAAAGGGCGGAACGAAAATTCATGTTTTCAAAATAGGAAATCTTGATTTTCATGAAAATTCGTAATTTTGTGAATGAAAACCCGGTTTATTTCATCAATCTTACGTGTTACGAAAAATCTGTGTTCACGAATGGATTCGATGGATGAAGGTCCATTCCATAAAATCCAAGTCCAACTTGCAAAGGGCAGAGCCAATATTCTGGTTGTTGATGAGGTAGATCATATTACTACGGAAATACGGAGTGTTTTTGTGAATTTTAATCACATTTTTCTCAAAAACTGGACGTGATACAGCATTTCTGAGCCCATATTTGAATTCAGCGTGGCGAAATCTATAAAATTCAACATATAGGGAAACTGCCCCCATATTAATCTCATTGTTCACATATTCATCCTGCGATGAATCAAACAATTGGGCAGTTGAAGGATCGGTTTCGTTTTCTAATAATGTTTGCTTACGTTAAATAACTACAACAAACATTACTAACTAATCCTTCAACTGCCCAATTGTTTGATTCATCGTAGGATGAATATAGGAACAATGAGATTAATATGGGGGCAGTTCCCCTATACTTGAAGGGAGTGAAACACTGCCGACTAGTGTATTTTGTTAACATTTGATTGTTGAAAAATATATAAGCAGGCGGTCTGTTGCTACCATGGACACGTTCCACATTGACGTTTACAACATAGCTTTATTATGAGTAATTGAAGAGCCACCATTGAAACAGGCATACAATCGTCTTGAACAAACCCATCATAGGTTGACCATGCAAGCTCACAACAATCTGGTTAGGGAAATTTCCCATTACAGTACAAAATTTGCTCTGTTCACATGCTTTCCAAGCTCCGGCACAGAAATGATCAACAAAGCAAGAAGTAAGTACATACCTCTATTGCAATTCAAGCATCCGAAGCATGTTGCATCCACAATAATCTGGATAGAAAAAAGGTGGGAAATAACCACAGATACAATTTGTTCGTTATCCCTTCTCTGATCTCAACCTATGGCCATAGAAGCAGGAGGAAAAATCCCGGATAAGCCACTGAGCGTCGACGCCATCCGCTGGGTGGAAAAATCCAACAGGAAGTACATTTTTCCAGCTGAACTGAGCATACACATTTTCCTACTCTTTTTCTTCCTATTGTATGTATGTGTTTAAGTGTTTATGCACAAAGGAAAACGAGAAAAACTTTAAAAAAAAATGTCGATTGAGTTGTTCCACATCACAAAGTTTGGTCCATTGTTTGAGGATGAATACACCAGTTTGACTCTGATGGATCCGCTAGCCCGACTAGCATTGTGTAAATGCAGAAGCAGAAAACGCATGTCGCCGGTCCATGACTTGCTGCGAAAAATCGAAATTCAAGTAAAGGAGTCCGGAATCGGTTTCGATGTGGAATTTGATTTTTATGTTGTTTTTTTGCTTGCCGTTCGCTCTAAGCTAATAAGACTGTTATATGAATTTTATGGATGGTTTTGTTTTATCTTGTGCTCGGGAAAATTTCCAATGTGCATAAAGGAAGGAATAACTCTATATTTTCGTTCAGAGTTTACTTTGTAAGCTCTCTTAATCTCTCAAGGCTCGCACTAACTTTGCTACTACGAACATTTGTGTTATGAAAGCCAAAACAGTTGGTTAGTTTCGTGAAATTTGATGTTCTACAAAACAATAGATCGCAAACATATGCAACATATTAGGTTTCATGTTAACTAAGCTTGAATTTCAAATGAATGTTAAACACTAGGATCCCCAATTGTGAGAATAAAAAGCTTACTGTTCAATAGAATACTTGAGAAAACTAGGAACTACTGGGAGAGCTATTAGAAAAGATACCTCAACTACATGTTGTGACAAAACCAACTGAATTCTTAGGAGAATTTTGAATTGAAATGAGGCATTTTCCAAAAGATCTCACATAATTAGAAACCCCGAAAACATCATAGCAAACATCGTTCAAACTGTATTCTATGTGTAGTAATTTAATTGATGTTAGAACAGAAAACAACTTTCGTCCGTCAAGTATTACAAATCACGCACCGTGATGGCAAAATCAATATCTTTGGTTGGGTACAACGAGAGCGGAACACGTACTATGTCCGCTTACATGTATCGAATAGAAGCACTTCGGCACTATGGATTAGACACGTACCTAAACAAAAATTTCCTTGGAACAGGGTAGGGAGTTTTTACAGCCGAGCAAATATATTGACCGATGTTGTTTACCTTCCCGGTGGATGTTGGTACTGGTTGGTTATATGGATATAAATCGATGTGGATCGAGAATGGTCATCAATTTTCGATATGTTCAAATAAAGTGTGCCTGTGCCACGACCACTTTGTTGACTACAAAATAATTGTATTCACCAAAATTGTGAAGTGTCGGGTTTCAATTTATTGGAAACGGCTAATTTTGTTTCGCCAACATTGTTTGGATTCAAACAACCACATTTGAAGATAACCAAAGTATATACTCGTTCGCATATACTCAAGACGAATTCGAAACAGTGTTAATCGAATCAACAGCAAGCTCAATACAGATTTTTGTTTCTTTTATGATAGCGAATGTAATAACATTGATAAATTGATCCCAATTACAACCTTTTCAGTGTTTCGACATCTTTTCATCATCAAATCCGATGTGCTTATTTTGTGCGGCACGTGCAGCATTGAACAGGGCATAATTCTTCGAAATCAGCAAAAAAAATAACGACTGTCTTTGAACCGCTTTGATCCTCCCAAAACACCCATTATTAAATCCATTACTTACTCATCACGTTCCTCCTCCGACAGTGATGGATGATAGTTCCAGGCCGACATCCTCTTGGTTGACTGTCTTTCGTCTGCTCTCAAGTGGCAATCAAAATCCTTCGCCGCCTCGCTTCCGACTTCCCGCAATTCAATTAACGCACAATGCGATCGCACACCCACACACACGTACACGCACTACACTCGTTGTCGAGGAATGAACTCAATCGAGAGCAAATTGCTTCACTTTACGCAACACTCACTTTATTCACTCACTGCGAATTAAGCACCTAATTCTTCTGGAAGCGTTATGAATACCACTCCAACTTTATACAACTCGTCGATTATGATGCTGCGTCTGGAATATGTGGGATCAAAGGAGGCTCTGCTCTGGGCTGGAGTATGGCTTCTGAAAGAAAAGAAAAATATAAGACGTTAGAATTTCGAACTGAGCAACAAACTTGGGGCGAATATATGTTCTAGGTAATGTGAGCTTTGTCAAATAAGACCAGGAGGAAAAAAAACTTAGCGGAAGTTGCTAAGGACGATGAGAGAACTTCTTATTGGAGTTCTGACCAGATTATGCTCAACATTTTCATTCAATTCTTCTGGTAATGATACATAGCATCTCTTAATCAGAAGGCACAGTGAATTCTACTGATAATTGTGATCTACTTTGACTCAAGGGTGTGAGAATGTCGTGTGTTCAGCATTTCAAACAAAGCACTGCTTAGAACTTTTAGCTAATTCTACTCAAGATTCGAAGAAAATCTCCCAGGACCAACGGTTTTATTTCCTTTCCGAAGGAAGACTTGATTGCTTCGTCTCAGAAAATCTCAACGGAGCCGACTGGAATTGATACCAGACCGACAGGGGTGAGATAAAACCACGCTTAGGACTACACCGCCGGCTTCGTCTACTGAGAATGCGAATGTGGAAGGGTTTTGACGTTTATATTCCAGAGCAGAGTTGCAGAAAATGGAAATGGAATTCAATGCGTATTTTTATAATGATACGACCCCAGTGTCCAACAAAATACTGTACCGCCTACAACTGTATATATCAAGGATTCGCTCGTTGGGTTCTCGTTAGTTGAGGTGCAAGTTATAGAGGAATCAAACTTTAAAAAAGAAGAAGACACCGAGTGGTGATAAATCTGACAGCTCCCATGTTAAAGCATAGGACGAAAATCTTAAAAATAGAAAAATCTTAAGAAATTTTAATTATAAGCGGTTTGTAGTATGATGTAAGAAAAATCCAAAACTGCACCATGGAGGCATTATTTCAATTTTTTTTTATTTTTCTGCAAATGTCTTTATTGAGTAGTTTTGGATTTTTCTTACATCATACAACAAACAGCTTTTAATTAGAATTTCATTTGAATTTACTAGAAGCATTTTAAATATTTCGTCCTATACTTTAACATAAGAGCTGTCAGATTTCAGTCAGTCACCACTCGGTGTCTTTTTCTTTTTTCAACCTGGATTCGACCATAGCGAATTCGTTTTTGATTCAGTTCCAAACTGGATCGGGTATCAAGATTGGGTCGGCTTCGAGGGGTACGCCATTTTGCGATTGCACATTGGATCGCTGCTTATTCTTATCAAATTCACATAAAAAAAACCATCGCTTCCATTATCGTCATTAATCGCAACAGTATTATTAATCGCGAAATTAATCGCGTAATCGCGTCTCATCGTAATCGATTCTTACTCGAATCGTGAGCATAGATATAGATAACTGGCAGCAATGTCATTTTTATTCGAGCCACCCATCCTGTTTCTGGCAACACTATCGAAATTTGTCTTGATTATTTCGAGCAAGCGATTCAGTGTTTTCCGAAACAGAATCGGTAGCGGAAAAAGTAATCTCAATTGGTAATTTTTGTTCCACCTTTGACGCCTGTATGTATAAATCTCTTCCAGATGGCGGAGCAACTGAAGAATCATGAGTGCACCGGGCGTAAATTGAAAGCTCCCTCCCTTCATTGTCCGAAGTGTTTGAAGGTGCTTTCCTCGAAACGCTCTCACATACGCGGTGACGGGTTTACGAACAAATTAAATGTTTTACGGACGCAGTTGGTTTCCGCCCACCAGGAGTCGATCAATTCGCAGTAATTGAAAAGATCACTCAGGAAGTGAAAGTTCTTAATTTCGGTTCGTGATGCAGGGGGTGGATGGTTTTATGGACGAATTGGATTCCTTCCTTCAGCGATTCGAGAAAGGATTTGAACAGCTTTGCTCGATTGCCCCTGCAGTGGATGAGAATCGTTTGAATTAACTAGTAATTGCCATTGGTCCAATCTAGCTTACCTGATATTCAGTGTCAAATTGATGCCTATGGATGGAAGATCCAAAGAGATCAGATTCTGCAACTACCGCAACGCTCGATGTTCGATCTCGCTGATGTTGTTATTGGAAATGTTCAGACAACCCGGTGGAGAAAACTTATCTTCAGCTTATCTTCAGAGAGCCATCCGTCAACGAGAGCGACATCAACTTTTTGATGTTCTTGATAGACATGTCCAGTACCAGCTCCCGGACCGAGATGTTTCGCATGTAAATGTACCACCAAGTGGTACCGTTCAGAACACATGCGATGGCCTTGTTGATGTCGGTCACGTTGCAGCAATACAGGACACCCGGGATCAGTGGATCTTGATTGCATTCGCATTCATTGGTTTGTGGCACAGATCCGGTGCTGCATTGTAACAGCCTAGCTCATTGGTGGGTGGAACTATGGTCGGGGTTTTTGGGATGGTCGTCGTATAAGTGGTATTGGTTGTTGATGTTGTCGTCGATGTCGTTGCGTTGTTGATGAGGATGTGGGGGGCGATGTCGATTTGGGTAGTCGTGATAGCCGTTTTGAGTAACGTAGTGGTTTTTACGCATTTGTAAAACTTCGTGATCACGGATCACAATAATCAACGATCGACATACTATATAAACTTCATATTCAAAGTTCCTTTTGGTATAAACTTCGGAGTTATTACGTTCCGAACGGACCATTAAACGGAACTTTTTTGCAGCGCTCACAGGCGACTACGAGCTACAGCAGTTGCCAGAAGTAGCTCAGATGCATTTAGGTGATATGAATAGAATTTTTGGGATGGAAAACGCTGGAGATCGAACGTTATAAAAATTAATTAAAATAAAAACCTTTTTATTTCAAGCTATTTCATTCAATCCAAACAGCATGCATTTATTTTTATTGCACGATAGTTTTTAGTTGAAATTTTATTTTCTAATAGATGGTTCTTTTTATTTTCAAATATCCCATGTATTTACATTCAAAATAATCTAAAAAATCTTTTATTTAAAACTATTTTTTTTTCAATCTAAACAATAAAAGAATAGTAATTGAAAATTTCGTTTATTTTTGCGATGTCAGAAGAAAATTTTATTGATCGAATATTTGGAAGCGAGAAATGTCATTTTATTTCTGGCAGTTCTCGTTAGGGTAACGGGATGTAATGTTAGCCTAGCTCCTTCATTCGGCCTATGTACCAAATATGTCATTAACTTGGCGATAATCAACAAAATCATGTAGCTATCAGGATGAGCGGTTTATTCCAAAGCAATTGAGACATTATTAATCAATTTATAGTTGTTCAATTTCGCGTAACTTTCGATTTCCTCAACTTTTTATGCGTCATGACTTTACTGGTTATGTTGAACAGATTATCTACACGATCTTCAAATGATCTAAATTTGCCTAAATTGAACCTTTTAGCCAAGTAATGCAGCCAAGATGTACATATAATAGTCACACGTTATAAACTAATTGTTCACATAGGTAAAATAACAATGATTTAACAAGAAAACCGTAGACCCAATGTTAGAGACATATTTTTTTTCTATGTTCCCAACTATGGCCTGTTGTATGAAAAGCGTAGTAAAAATGTTGTTATTGGTAAAATTTTCTATAAAAATGACTGAGGTTCGGTTGTATGTTTTTCATATGGCCCATCTAAACACAAACCAAAGGAACAAAATCTGTGTAGAGTGAATTATAATGTTTTGATTATCGAATGGCTGCTAAATCAAATGTGAAAATCACTTAAGTGTTTCTAAGCAATATTATTATAGTTTGATTTGTGAAATTGTATGTTGGGTAGAGAGAATACAGCTGGCAACGTCGTAAATCAGAAGATCAAAAAAAAATCGTACGAAGACTGCATTTGATAACAAATCTATCGAATGGGACAAAGTTGCATCCACGAATAGACCCAATTTAGTGCTTATAGACCGACATTACATCCATATCCCTCGAAAGTTTCTGACTTTATAAAATGAGTTGTGTAACTTTTCGTGAAACATACTACCAAATGGCTTATAAAGCTTCTCTAAGCAAGTGTATAACTAGTTAAATATCGCTTCCAGCTCAAATACTTTATGAGTTATAATAAAAAATGTAATCGATCGTTGCATATTAGGCTGAGTTAAGGGACACATACCTCATCAAATAATACCCCTGCACAACCTCATGTACACATTTTATTTTTCAAAGCGAATTGCTGTGTTGCATTTTTGCCCACAAGCAATGTTGCATTTTTTCTTCAAGTTACGATCCACAGCGAGAAATGAAACAAAATCATGCGAAATTGCATTACAATCTTGCTTTTTTATTTTGGGTGTAGGTACAAAAAGTGTGTCTAAGCGGCGATTCGTACCAGGATGGACAAAAAGCTTCCCATGGATTTTTTACGACTCGGCGAACGACATTGTGCTGTGCTCCACATGTCGTGAAATTTTGGGTCTGCCGTTCTCCTCTAAGAAGGAAACAATTTTCAATAATTGGAAAAAAAAAAGGGAGTGGAAAAGTTCAAACTGCATGAGGAATCGATGTGTCACAGGGAAGCAGTGATGAAACTACATGCTTTGCGAACATCGGTTAACGTTTGTGCGCAGATCTATGACCAAAACAAGAGAGAAATGATTGTTAACCGGGCGTGCTTGAAAAAGATCTTTTCATCGCTGTTGTACTTAGCTTCTTAGGGTCTAGCAATCCTTGGTCACCACAATGATGACGCAAGTAGTTTCGTAAATTTGTTGAATTTGCGCAGTGAAGATGCAGGGGAGCTGAAATCTTGGTTGAAACGCGAATCGTCTACTTGGTGTAGCCATGGAATCCAAAACGAAATTTTCGATCTTTTTAGCCATACTCTGCTTCGGAAACTCCTTGAGTTGGTGTTTACTATGCTATTATTTGCGACGAGACAGCGGACATTTCAAGGAAGGAGTAGTTTTCATTTTGCATCCGTTTTGCCAGAAATCCTTTGAAAGTAGAAGAAATTATGCCTGGTGGCAAAAATGGAGTGCAAGCTAAGATTCTTGGTGATAAAAGGAGAGCTTTGTTTGTCCACTGCTTGGCTCATTCTTTGAACTTGGTGGCGCAATACACCATAAAGACGTTTCTTATTTGCCGGGATACCTTAAACTTAGTGAAGGATCTGATCAACTTCGTCAGGGATTCACCAAAACGGCTCGCGATGTTCCAGTCTATTAAATCAGATGATTCCACCAAACTTCGACCATTGTGCCCAACATGATGGACAGTCAAATTCGTGTCCATGTCATCTGTTTTTCACGACTTTGGCTGAAAGTGATGCTTCTGATACTGGTGCAAAAGCTACAGGGTGTTTGAGAATGATGGATAAATTCGACTTTTACTTGACCTTGATGGTACTAGTAAAATTATTCGGGTACATTGACACGGTGGACACGGCGCTCCAACGAAAATCGTTGCGCCTGGAGGAAGCATACCGAATGATCGAAACGTTGAAGGCAAGTTTAAACTTCTGTAAAAAGGAGTTTTCCGAGGATTTGGAAAGAGTATCGATCAGGTAAACCGGCCGAGGTAGGATCTCCGAAGTTGCCGCGAAAAAGGAGGGTGCCAAAACGATTCGATCCATACGAACAATCTCAGAGAAGAGAATCAATCGCAGGGTCGGTTGAAGACATTCATGAATCCCAGTATCAGGACATTATCGAAAAGATTCTGGAATCACTTGACGCTCGATTTAAAACTGAATCATTTGAGTTCCTGTTGGAAATTGAAAAGTTTTTGCTGGGAGACGACGCAAGCAAAGCAAAAATTCTAAGTTTTTATGAGGGTGATGTCGATCCGGAACGCTTGCTGCTGCATCGGGAAATGTTTTGCAAACTTTGAAGGAAGCTGACAAGTGTGTTGAGAATATCTCCGATATTGTTGACAACTTCAAGAAAGAACCGCATTTGATTGAACTTCTCCCAGAGTTTGTAAAATTTCTGAATATATTTGTGACAATTCCGACATCTTCTGAAACACCTGAGCGGTCATTTTCGGGATTTCGAAGACTGAAGACATACTTGCGCTCCACCATGGGACAACAGCGGCTGAATTCTGTGGCCATATTGCACTTACATAAGGACTGGCGAAAGATCTGGACATGGATGGAGTTTTGAATGAGTTTATTTCACGAAATAGCCAGATAAAAATACTTTTTATACGTAACAAGCCTGAAAATTTTTGTAGAAAGAAATCGTAATAATACACAAATGTACTACAGAACAATGTTTGTTTTCGTTTTTACTCATTGGAACAGGATTTAAAGACTATTGCCCTTTAAAATCCTTTTTTTTTTGCAATATTTTGAAGAAAAATGTCAACATCATCAACATTGTTCGCAATCTTCCATTCAACAGGCCTGATTCCACCGATATCGATATCGATAATGGCTTAAATTTACATGAAAGATCCCATTAATTTATGGAAAATCTAGCATTCCTTTTCTGGCATTAGTTAGCCCAGAAAATTAAATGTTTCTTTCAAACTGTTCGAATTTTCAAACCGCAGGGACGAACTTCTCATCAAACCACTTTCAAAACATGTTCCAGGTCATTCAGGCCTTCTTGGAGTTATAATAAGAAACCAGTGGAGATTTATTATCACGGGGATATTTAGACATACCATCAATGAACATAAGTTTTAACTTCAGGGTTCCATTCATGTTAGAAGGCATACCTGGCCCGGTTCAAATTACGCTCAAGACAAAATAACAGTATAACTCACTAAGCGGATTAATCAACGTTAAACAGTTGCGAAGGGTTCAAATCCATTTCCAGGATTTTACGCATAAGCACTGTTTTGAACTTGGTGTAAGCTTCGAGATCAGCCGATGCTTTTTCTTCAGTGGTTACAGCAGTACGTAGCCCATAACGATTCCAGAAACGACGAGCCCATCCATTCGATAATAGAAACTCGCATCGCTTGTAGAATCCGTTTTGTTGGGTAGTTTCAAAAAGAAGCGAGTCCGGAAATATATTTTGTATCATCACACGAACGTTATAGGTTTAACAAAAATCCAAGCAAGTCTTCTTCTCAACATTGATTTTCCTCAAGTACCTATGTTCCTTTACACTTTTTCAATAATATATTGAAATTTCACGCTCACGACCAAACTTTCGGTCCTTTGACTTGACTCCTGCCATCAAGGTTTGGACCGGCTTCTCTCCTCTGGTTTTGTAAGCTTTTGTCCACTTCTGCTTGAAGTTTTGATCCGATTTTGACTTTCCTTCTATTTTCCGACAATCAGCGTTCATTATTGCCAAAAAAAAAATGTTCTTCGTAGTGTAGAATTTATAACCAGGGAGTTGTGAAAAGTCTGCCTTCGCGTATGTTTCATCGTCCAGCACGATGCAACCTGTATGTTTGGTTAACAACGAATCATACAGCTTTCGGGCCCAACTTTTCGGTTTTCAAGCCCTTTATCATCTTCGCGAGGGGAGCCCTTTTCTATCTTCTGGGCTTTGAATGACCTCAGTTCACATCTCACCTTAATGTCCTGCACAGTTGACTTAGCTACATCTACTTTTTTGGCAATATCTCTGACCGACATGTTGGGCTTCCTCTTGTATACTTTCACCACTTGTTTCTCATCTTGTTTTCCACTGGTTAGTTGGCTTCCTGTAAGTTTTTTTTTTTAGAAAATAGTTGATGAAGACGACACCTTTTTTTGTGTGTCGCCCCCCCCCAAAAATTCCGTATTTTTTTTTGTAAACTATAAGATTTTTATAACCACTCGCCCAAAAAAAAATTTCGCTTTCCCTTTCCCCCAGCCCCCATTTTCAAAACTTCAATTTAAAAGTAAACAATATACACGTCGACGCGAAGGTAAGATCCACTGACAGTTAAACCATCCATTGATAGAAATTCTAACGTGGACTCAGACCACTGACGCGACATTGTTACGAAACATATTTCCGGACACGCTTTTCTCCGTATTCGCTATATCTCTGTAGGTATTGTCGAACTGACGGCTTCCTTCTGCTTGAGGAATCAGCCCACGGACGATCTTCCAATGCCGTATATTTTTTCCAACCTGCTCGTTTGACAATTCGCGATAAAACCAACCAAACCGCAACTTTTTAGCTAGAGGCAGCGTAGTGGGCTTGCGCTTGATCGGTTTACTTCCCGAAGGCAAATCCATTCCTTTACTCAACGAAATAAATTTTCAATATTCATAAGATTGCATTATGATTATCTGCCACAAGATATCATTATAAATTTCATTAATTTGCCTTATGAAATATAATATAAATATTGGGCAACCTCGATTCGAACCTTGAACGTTGAGGATATGGGTCCAGTAACTTGACCACTAGCATATACACTTCACTTTTATTAAAACACTTTTACAAATGTATTGATATAACGATTGCGATTGGAAAACTAGGAAAATTTTAATTCACAATTCACTTGATCACTTTTGAAGATTAAAAAAATTAAAAACTAAAACACTTTTTCAAATTGTCACTGGTAAACGCGAGCCAATCCCTTTAAATTACGCTAGAAAACGCGTATCCCTTGACAGAAAGGCCTATTTTGTCTGCGACTTACAGACTTCTTCAGTGTCGAGTGGTCTTACTTACATATTCGGACCAAAGGCAAATACTTCACTAACTGGTGGCCGGTAGTGTTGTAAATAAAATCCAATCCCGTGCAATGAAGCAACCATAGATTAATTCAGATGCAATCGAAGCAACTCTGTAATTAGTGAAATTTAAAATTTTCATTCGCAGCTGTTCGTTCATCAAGCAAACATGTCTGTTTTACTCAAGCTTTACAGATTATGGATATGCGCGAATAATTTCCTAAAGCCGAATATTCTAGAAGTACAATGGACGGAAGCCGATTCCGCATGCAAAGACTGAACAATGCCAACTAAAGTACGAAGCAGCGAAGAAGCAAGGTGCCGGGTTGGAATTCCACGATGCAGGTAATAGACCAAAAGAATTAGAAGTCGTAGGCCTGCTACTACTGTAAGAAAGTGGGCCACATTCAGAAGGAACGCCGTCAGTATCTACGAGACACCGCGAAGGAAACGAAGCCGGGTGAATCGACAAAGTTTATGATAACACAGTGAACATATTTTTTCGTAAATTTACAGTTTTCGTACATGTGTTCATCTCATACATTGTAGGCAACATTCGTACTACTTTCATCAGCAAAATACTTACATTATACTTTATTCGTACAATGCACGAAATTTTTTTTGGACCAGCCAATCGCTGCTTCTATCGTACCCGAACGTGTTGGTGTTGCTGCTGTGGCGGCAAAAATCATTTGCTTACCTCGCAATAAAATTTGAAGCGTCACACGCTTCGTGTCGAAAAATTTGAATTCATCTTCATTTATCTCTCAACTTCTCGCAAGTCACCATCGCCTAGAGAGATGTACCACGGATTCAGCAGCAACTCTTCCCAATAGGACAATCAATTCCCGAACCAGGAACAATGAATGAAATCCCCGCCGTCGATAAAGCAGAACAAGCAATGTCAAGCAACGATACGTATATTTTTTTTTTTTTCAACAAAAAGTCGTAGTCGTAGTTTCGTACAATGCACGAATGTTCTTTTTGATCATACAATTTCTCACCGTATGTGGTATTGCATACGAAGCCAGCTTCATAAATGGTACAAATCAATTTTGTTGCAGATGACTACGAATACATTGGTGAATACAACGAACGATTTCGTAGTATAAACTAAACTTTATTTCCAGAATAACGAAAAAACTGCATACTTTTAGTGCTTTGTTCAGTCTTCCATGGCTCGTATTTTGTTATACGAGTAAAGGGGATTACATGGCGTTCTGTAAATAATTATATATTTCACTTGGTAGCCAAACTAAGAATCCCCCCAGCAATTCGTCATTTTGAATACTCATTTATCAATGGACTCGCTGTGTCAGGATAGTGGTTACGAAAGAATTGTATTTACAATAAAATTATGCAACTGAAACCCTCATGTTATCCAACGTCAACCATGCGGTCGTGCCTTGTGTACAACTCGTCTAATTTTTGTTTACATTTCGAATCGATACACTAGATTTTCCAGATTTATGATTCAGTTTTCAGTTTCAGGAACAAAGAACCAACATGATTCATGATTTCGTGCCTTGTCGTTGCGGCTGAATTTTCATAACAAGAAAACACATCACATTCTTGAAATCATTACCGGGTATTCTCATTTTGAAGAACAGATTATTGTAGGATGGAAAAGTTTTTATCATTATTGGGAATTGAAGTTTATCTTTGGCTTGTACGATACTGCTTCACCTTCGTTAGCTTCCAAGAACGAAAGTTGAATTCTCTTTAGAAGTATTCAGCACCAGCTGAATGCTACAACTTTAATCTATCGCTTTCCAAAAGTTTTCTGTTTCTTAGTAATAAAGAAACGATATTTTGCGCGTTTCTTGGGAAAGTAATCCAGAGTGTTTTGTTTCTGAGCAACAGGATTTGTTCACTGAGCGCTCGACTGTCAATCCGGCAATCGCAATATACGAGAAAGTTGTAAGATGTTTGCCTACTTGGAAGTACTAATTCCAGGGTGGCCACACAATCTTAATTTAAAAATTCCCGCATTTTCCCGCAATTTCGTCTTTTTTTGTCTAATTATCCTGACTGAGAAAATTAGTGAATATAAATTGGTTTAATAGGTATTTTAGAAGTTTTGAAGGAAATTGTTCAATCTGGAATGCTTCTGACTTATTTCAATTAGGCAAAATGACGGATAGCAGCTGCAAATCGGGCCTCTTACGTGTTGTGTAAGGGACAGTTCATAAACCATGTAGACTTTTTTGGGGGGAGGGTGTGGGGTTCTGACCAAAGTCTATGCTCCATACAAAATTTCAAAAAATTGTATGGAGAAAAGTCTACGAGGGGGGAGGGGGGTTTGAGATTTTCCAAAATGAGTCTACGTGGTTTATGAACATTCCCTAACCTGCTTTGCAACGAGAACAAAAATCGCGCTAGATAAGTCATTGATCTTCCAAGTTTCTAGAAGAATAAACATCGAAAAAATTGTGAAGCATTCGACAAAATGTACAAAATGATGCAGACTATGCTCGGTGTGAAATTTAAATAAAGTATGACGCAGATGCAGGGTTTGCTCCCTGTATTTTTGGTTCATGCATCTACAAATACTAGCTCCACCAAGTTTACAATTGAATTGATCGTTAAGCAATTTAAACACGGCAGACTTTTATTTACCACCAGACACTTTTTATCTATTGAAAATCCACGTTCCACGATTTGCAGACGCTTTTTAGCTATTTCCGTGAAGTGAGCTATAACATCAGGGTTAATGCTGGTGACGTAACGCGTTAAAGGGTATATTAATGGAGATCTGTTGAGTAGTTTCTTTAAAAAAAAAAAACACACACAGTAAAAAGATCGCCAGTCGTTGCGGAATGCAAAAACGTCTTTGTCGGAAACTTATGCAAATTCGCTCGCTTTCTTGAGTGCCGATTTAGAGGCAAAACCGATTTCCACAGTAAGCGCTGGCAGAAGCTCTCCGTCAATTCTATTTCAATTGAAGATTTTGCTTTGACGCTTGTCAGACGCTCGGGCTTAACCATTTTCTCCATAGCGGCTCTAACTAGTCCCGTCAAACCGTCGAAACGAAACGGAGCCATAGGAGATTCCATCTGGTATTCCCTGAGAAATTACTCGACCATTGCTGCAGACGTGATGACAAAATTCAGCTTTGGTCCCAGCATCTTACCGCATAAGCCACAAGAGCGAACACCTTTGATAGGAATACCGACAAAATCTCTGTTTTTTTATATTTAGTCTATTTAACAGGAGTTGATAAATGCACAGCTCAATTTTTGGAAACCATTCGTTTGTAAAAAAAAAAAAAATATCGGATGTATTGTTATTGCTGTAAGGTGACTGAAAAAATAGGTTTCTGTTCACTGCAGTGACAAATATTTGTCTATTATACAAATGGACTAAGACTTTATGGTATTTTCAAAAATGACAGTAGTGTTACCAACCCAGGTTGGCAGAACTCGTGTAGCATGTAAAAAGAAAATTTATTGTAAAAAACTTGCAAAGATAAACTTTGCACTAAAATTTACAGTAATGTATACAATGGCGATGATTCAGTCATAAGGATCACCTTGAGTCCCGAGAAGAGTCTGAGATCAAATAGAAAACCATATTTAGTTGTTGTGATGTTGCTGATAATTATTATCAAGTTGATGTCGTTTTGGTCATTTTAACGGTTACAAGATCAAAATTGATAGCAAAAATGTATTCTTGTGACTTTAAAATTGAAATTGATCCTGCTATAAAGAAGAGAGTAAGGTGAAACGGCAATTTGCTGTAATTTTTTGTCATGTTGATAGCAAAATGAGTATTCCAGTTGATGTTGTCAAGACAATAAATAGAAAACTACTTTTCTCAAAGAAAAGAGAACGCAAGATGACAGCAAGATGAAAACGAAATTTGATATCAAATTTAACAATTGTGAAGAGAAATCAAATTCTGATTTTTTTTATTCAATTTGATGGGTTGTTTAATGTTAGTCCGTTTAGGTTTGTCGGTTTTCTGCATTTTGGATTTCTGAAGATGATAGACGCGCATTTTTCTGCTGAAATTTGGAATCCTGTAATCGTTTCTCAATCGTGAATTTGTTGTAGAGCTATTTGTAGTTGTTGCTCGACTGTTTTTGCGTTTGTGCCCGTTGAGGATGTTAACTCCACCCGGAATAAACTCTGTTATGGTGTTTATGGCAATTAAGAATGGCAAAGGGTAAATGCACCCTTCTTTTTGGGGAAATGCTCCTTAAACTTTGGAAAAATGCTCCTTAGATGCGTTTGACCGGTATAATGCAATCGGGGGTATTAACCTTCTGGTTAGCGCTTGCCGGGTGTTTTGACGGGTCTTCAGTTTCTTCAAGATTGTATAGTTTTGACGGGTTTTAAGTTTCTGAATTTAAGACCCGTCAAAACGAAATTAAGACTCTTCAAAATGAAATTAAGATTCGTCAAAATGAAATTTAAACCCGTCAAAACTACCTCAAAAATTGCGGAGCGAAGCTCCGCTATACAATCTTGAAGAAACTTAAGACTCGTCAAAACAACCGGCAAGCGCTAACCAGAAGGTTAATACCTCCGATTTTGTTATACCGGGCAAACGCATCTAAGGAGCATTTTTCCAAAGTTTAAGGAGCATTTCCGCAAAAAGAAGGGTGCATTTACCCTGCTGCCATTCTAGCGTGACACTAAGAACTGATCCTTGGCATAGCCCTGTTTTAATTTCTACTTTCTTAGAAAATTGACCGTTAACTTTAACTCTGAAGAACTTGGTCCTGAGTATTTCGCTAAGATAGGCTAATAACTTTCCTCCTATTCCTTTTCGGGCTGATTCGTTCAAAACTAATCGCCTCTATGTAGTATCGTACGCTTTTTTAATGTCCAAGAATAAGGTCTCTATCCGCAATAATTCGGACACCTCAAAACATGAATAAGACATAAATTTCGCATTATATTTGCGTCGTTGTTGTTTATTTCAGATTCATGGGATGTGTTTTAACAATTCGTGAATACAAAACATAGTTATTCGGTATTTGCATAAAATTTTCGAACTTTGCGCTTAACTCCGTCCATGAGGGTTTGTACAGACTCTTCAGAAATCGTAGAAGCCGTCTTTGTCCAAATTTGCTGGAAGTGTTTGATGTCTTTGATTCCTTGCTTCTTTCCAGAAAGCTTCCGCTTCATCAGAGCCCAATATCTCTTGATTGGTTGTAGCTCTGGGCAATTTGGCGGGTTTGAGGTTTTTGGTACAATGTTCACTTGATTTGCTTGGTACCACTCTATCACAGTATTAGCATAGTGGCATGATGCCAAATCGGGCCAGAACAAAGGTTTTTCTTTGTGATTTTTGATGAAGGGTAGCAATCGCTTCTGCAGATACTCTTTCTGATAGATCTCCTTGTTGATTGTGCCTGTAGTGACGATAGATTTACTCTTTTTGCCACACGTGCAAATTGCTTGCCACACAAGGCATTTTTTGGGAAATTTCGATGCCTTCTTCGATTTGGAACTGTTTTTACTTTATACGACTTAAGTCCCAAACGTTGTTTTGATTTTTGGACAAAACCAGGCGACATCCCTATTTTACGAGCCACCGTTCGAATGGAGAGATTTGGGTTTTTCGTTAATATCCTTTTCACCTTTCGGTTCATGACAGGATCAGCGCGTCCAATGTTTTTGTCACTTCTCGGTTTCCTCTCCACCGTCAAACGTTCCGAAAATGATTTGCGCACATCGTGAACAGTGGATTTAGGCAAATCCAATGTTTTTGAAAGATCCCGTATTGACAAGTCAGGATTTCACGCACTTGTTTTTCTTTCGTCGCCATCTTGAATACTAAACATGAAATGTAAACATCAATCATAGTCTTTTTCATCATAGACTATACCATAGCTATACCACAGTGAAATTTTTCATTCCTACGTGCAATATTTCAAAAGTAACAATGATTTGAAGGTGTCCGGAATAATGTGGATACAGATTTTACTGCCTGCGTGATCATTTTCGTACTCATAGCGGTTCTAATTATTTCTTCCGTTTTGGTAAGATGGTCTATTGTCGATTTACCTTTCCGAAAGGCATATTGATGCTCAAACAGCATGTTCTCGGATTCCAGGATATGGATTAGGCGATTGTTTATCATCCTTTCAAAAACTTTGCCCTGGCAGCTGTTTAGGTAAATAGGGCGGTAGTTCGTAGGGTTAGATCTTTCGCCTTTTCCTTTGAATATCGGTATTACCGTGGCTGTTTTCCAAAGATCTGGGTATAAAGATTCTTCCCACATTTGGTTATATGTATCTAGTAGAATACGCTTGCAATCAGGTGGAAGATTTTTAATCATCAGATTATGTATGTTATCCGGCCCTGGCGATGTGCCTTTAAGGTCTTCCATTGCTGCTTCAAACTCACTACGATTAAAAGATGTGTTATATTCAACTGCCTCCAAGGAAGGGATGACTAATGGCGATTTTTCCGTATTGTTTTTGTGTATTGTAAATTCTGGAGTGTATGCTTCGTCGCTTGCTAAAAGGTCTGCCATATTCCTTTGTTTTTTTACGGTCTGCCCATTGAGTTTAATTTGCCTGATAGTGGGGTTTCTGTATTTTCCCTGTACCTTTCTGAGGTTGTTCCATATCTCTTTAATTGGTGAAACTATTAGAGAAATTTTTCCCAGGCCTGTTGTCTTCTACTTTGAAACTCTTGCCGGTTTGTCGAGCGTCATGGCTTATGTTTTTGTTTTTAAGTTTTCGCAGTGTTCTTCGTCTGGCTTTGATGTCTCTTGCCACTTCAGGATTCCACCATGGTACGCCTTTCTTGATGGGCGAACCTTTCGTTTTAAGTATAGTGACATCTGCTGCTTTAAGAATTTGCTCCCATTCAGCTTCATCTTTTTTCCATGTTTGAGTTCTCGATATACTCGCCGTATTATCTGGTAGCGAAATGATTAGGGGAAAATTGTCACTTTATTGTGTATCTTCATGGACCTCAAAGTTGATCATTCCCGAAAAGCCGCTGGTGCAGCTAATAAGGTCGATACATTAACCTTTTCCTGTTGAATTGTTGATGTATGTGTACTCTCCGTTGTTTAGTGCCGTGGTAGCCCCTCTAGGGTTGACGAGTTCACTGCCTGGGAGTTACCTTCGATTAACACCTTAAATTCAATGAACATGTAGAAGAACTTAGATCAGTCTGCCTACAAAGAGTACACATTTTAAAACATATAGCTGCAAGACTGTGGGGAGGTGACAGGAAAACCCTCACGCAGATATATAAGGCTACGGTATTAGAAAAACTATTATACACAGCACCAATCATAACCTCTGTCAACAAAACCAGCCTCCAAAGAATAGAGACAGTACACAACGAGGGACTTTGAACCATCTGTGGAGCTTTTAGAACCAGTCCCATCATCAGCATTCTAGCCGAAACAGGAATTCCGAACTTGCAAACTTTACTAAACCAAAGACTAGTATGGCTAAAAAGAATACTACAGCACCAGCATCACCAAACAGACCTCTAACTGATACGCACACCGAGGAACCGAGTAGTGACAGTTCTGGAGAAATCTGGAACCAAACGCAAAAGCCAGAACGAAATACTCCGGAGATCAGAGCATCTAAAGTAATGAGACTCATGGACATTGCATTACCTTCGATCAAACTCCTAGGCATTCCCAGAACACCACCATGGAATAGGAAAAATAATTCCAATCGACAAGCACCTTTGGCATTTAAACAGAAGAAACAAAAAACCACCAGAGTTATTATCTGAATTCAAAATAAGGAATTCATCTATCTATAGTTTCTGTCAAGCGATATACACAGATGGCTCCAAAAAAGACGGGAAAACCGGTTACAGTGTAATCAGCAAAGACTTAATCATACGCAAAAGAATAAACAATCCCAACAGTATCTACACGGCTGAAAGCCTTGCTATAATCAATGCCTTAAAATGTGTTTACTATCAAGAAATGGCAGGAGCATACGTCTTATACACTAACTCCTTAAGCGTAATCACAACGCTGGAAAAACATAAAATCGACGAAACATAAAATAGAAGAAATCATCAAGTCACAAATAAGGGATCTACAATCACATTCACCTGGGTACCCAGTCATATCGGATTTTTTGGAAACGAAAGAGCAGACTCGATCGATCATACCCATCGACATGCAAGAAACCAAGTCGATAATAAAAACTAAATTTTTAGATAAGTGGCAAGAAGAATGGCATAACACTAGAGAAAATATGCAAAGGGAAGTCAAAAATGTGTAACCCCCTACAAAAAAATAATCAATTACTGGCATCCGTAAACACGATGTAATGATGACTAGGCTCAGAATTGGACACACTCTGATTACAGACAAGTATTTACTTGACAAGGGAGATCGTCCTAAAGAATGTGCACACCAAAAAGTAGTCAACGGGAAATTAGTGGTATTAAATGGAAAATATGAGCAAATCAAAAGTAAATCATTTATTTAAGACTTCATAAAAATACAAATATAAAACATATACAGTTAAGTCAATTTGACCTGTTATATCCAAATGCCCGCACCTTTCGTTTGACACCTTCCATCAGTTTTTGCACAGTGTCATCCGTCACCAATTTTGCAGCTTTCTGCCAGTTACGCCTGAAGCTTTTCTCATCAATTGCTACGCTATTCGTTTTTCGAAGATTCCTCTTGACCAGAGCCCAATACTTTTCGATCGGACGGAGTTCTGGCGAATTTGGCGGATTGCAATAATTTGGGACAATATTTACACCATTAGCAATGTACCAATCCTTAGCCAGTTTTCCATAGTGGCAAGATGCCAGGTCAGGCCAGAACAGCACCGAACCGTTGTGTTCCCGAATGAACGGCAACAGTCGTTTATTCAGACACTCTTTTACGTAAATTTGTCCATTTAGAGTGCCAGTCGTGATGAAGATGTCGCTTCTGAGACCGCATCCACATATTGCCTGCCATACGAGGTAGTTTTTTGGGAACTTCGACATTTTTTTTGCTTAAATCGATCAGCAACATTTCGTCTTTGCAACGAGGTATAAAACTGTAGTCCCGGTATCTGCTTAAAGTCAGCTTTGCAATATGTTTCGTCGTCCAATATTATGCAGTCGTATTCCTTCAGCATAGTGCCATATAATTTTCTCGATCGAGATTTTGCGCTCTTGTTCTGGCTGTCGTTACGATTTGGAGCAACACCTACTTTGAATGATTTCAAGCCTGCACTTTTCTTCACTTTCTGGACGAACGATGGAGACATTTTCACTTTCTTTCGCCACATCACGAACGGAGATATTCGGTTTCTTCTTAAATTCTTTAATCACTTTCTTCCTCTCCGCGACGAAACGAGAATCATGGGTACCTCCGGAACCGACCTTTCTCTTTAAAGTTAAGCGCTGCTGAAAGTTTTTTAGCACTTTAGTAACCGTCGATTTTGCGATTTTTAATGACTTGGCAATATCGCCGTACGACATATCTGGATTTTCCACTCTTTTGTGCAAAATTGCTTCGCGCACGCGTTCTTGATTCGACGCCATTTTACTGAATAAAGGTTACTGTAGCCAAACGACGTCTTCATCATAGCACACATACATTAATATTCATGTAGTAGTGATCGGATTAGCAAAGCGTACACGGAGAAGACTGCATTAGGGCATTTCCGACGACTACTTTTTGGTGTGCACATTCTTTAAATGACAATATTGCAATGATAACCTCACCATCAAACACATAATTGTCAACTGCCCCGGATTAAACCAACTAAGAACATCGATTTATATGCCAACCTGCCATAAAGACGCACTCGCGGTCGACAAAGAGTGTACGGAAAAAAATATTGCAGTTTATGCAGCAGTTAGGCCTTGCTAAACAAATTTAACCGAACGAGTGCAAAACAAATAGCAAAACGCTGAAAAAGACGAACAAAAAACCAACCAAAAATCCAATGCACAATCATCAAATTCACGCTACAATATATCTTAGAACCATATAAAACCAACACCAACACCAACAGGGGTATTCATAGTCTACCGTTGATTGTATCCGAACACATCATGGGCAACAGCGACTCGAAGGACCAATGTCAGGGCTGGCTCGCAGATCCCTGATTGCCCCATTCAATTTTTTGAACACCTTCCAGTTGACAGTCGGGCCATCCATCGAGCGTTGAGCTATCTTCTTCAGCAATGCTGAATTTGCAGATAAACACTGTTTCATTCCGTAAATGAGATCGTTGGACCGAGTAGATGACAAAAACGCTACTCAAAACAATAATTTGAAAAAGGTGTGAGCATGGTTCCTGGCATATGACAAAAATTCCCGATGGATTTTGCAATTCCCGACTTTTTCCCGCAAATTTGCCGAAGAGCTAGGATTCCCGCATTTCCCGATTTTCCCGAGTCTGTGGCCACCCTGTAATTCCATACTGATCCGTTTGAATTACAAGACAGAAACAATTGTGCGGTGGAATTTTGCTCAAGGTGATAATTTTCATTTAGGCAATATTCACCGAAAATCGTGCCATATTTTGCTTTTATTAATCATCAGATTTCAGCAGCTTCATTCGTCTGCCGGAGTACCCCGCAAACAAGCATAACACCCACGCAATGTTGTAAATGTGCAATTCTCACGGCACATTCAACTATCTAGGTTATATTTTGCAGAGCAAAAGTGAGATTCGTCACTGTCAATTGTGCCGTGTCCTTGTTAAAACTAACGAAATGCAAACTTCTCGCGTTTTGCCTGGGACTTTTTGTGTTTTTCTTTTTCATTTGTATGAGCTGGTCTTGCATGATCGAGGAAAAAAAGTTGAAAGAACATGAAAATGAATACGAAATTTCTATGGTGACGCATGGTGATTGACTTGTTATTTCAGCTCAAGTCAACTGGATTGCTATGATGCAAAAAGTAAATGTTTTGTCGCATTTCCTACAGGTATGATGTAATACAGTTTAACATTTTGATTGCATCATCAAGAGAATCATTCTATTTATCGTTCTCATATACCCTCCCCCACCACTCACTCAATAAACACAAGCACCCGCACATGTATTATCATTTCCTTCTTTGCTAATCTACTCCTGTCGCCATTCCAGAGAGAGAGACAAGAGCGTTGAATGCCTACAGAAGTAAATAACGTATGCGGAATAAATTTGTAACTAAGATCAAACCTTATTTAAGTCTTTAACTTCATTTCAGTTAAATCTTCCTTGTTTTCCTAACTCAGGAGCAATAAATATAATGCCAGCAAAAATAAAAGCGGATTGCTGTTATGAAATCAACATCGAGCAGCAAATAGTGACCATAGCAACAATAAATTAAAATGAATAAATGTTAGTTTCGTAAAATTTCAATGGATTTAAGAAACCTTTTCAGGATACCTCAAATCAAGATTTTGGCAAATTGCCTGCTATCGCTGAAAACGAACGAAAACTTGCTTGAGCGCGGAACCACAGAACTCTACACTTTAACACAACATTTTTTACAGGATCAACCGAATGAAGATCATATATAAAGATTGGACTCGGAAAAAATGCGACACTTATCGCGTGGGTAAAAATTAATGAAATTTTGGGTAATACTAGTTTAGAGTGTTATGTCTATGTGTCCAAAATTTTATCGCGATCTGTCAAGTAGTTTTCAAGATGCATTCGAAACAAGAAGAGCTACGCCAGCAAATCTTGGGCGCGGTGATCGATAATCCTGGTCGGTCGCACAGATGGATCGGCAAAAGGCTTGGAATCCACCATTCCACCGTGTCCAGCGTTGTGAAGATGTTCCAAGAGACGAAGACCATCGAGCGGCGCGCTGGAAGCAGCCGAAAACCGAAAACGGAATACCCGGAGAGGGCGCGGAAGATAAGGCAGTACTCTAAGAATAACCCGAACCTTTTCACCCGAGACGTGGCCAAAAGGTCAATTCGTCGAAGTGGTTCGTTCAGCAGACTATGAAGCGGGCTGGACTACGTGTTTTTAAGGTCAGGAAGGCGCCAAACCGGACTGACAAGCAAAACACGGTGGCCAAATTGCGTGCGCGGAAGCTGTACCGTGAGTGGCTGGTCAAGTCAGGCTGTCTCGTCATGGACGACGAGACATATATCAAGGCGGACACCAAACAAATCCCCGGCCTCGAGTTTTTTGTCGGTACGTCCCACATGGAGGTTCCGGAAAAGTTCCGGAAGAGAAAGATGGACAAATTCGCGAAGAAATACCTGTTGTGGCAGGCGATCTGCGAGTGCGGACGGTACAGCAAGCCGTTCGTTACAACCGGCACCATAAACGGGCAGATTTATCGAGAGGAATGCTTGCTGCCCTTCCTCGGCTCTCATCGTGGTCCCACGCTGTTCTGGCCGGATCGGATCTCGCTTCGTGCCATTACGCCAAGCCTATAATGGATTGGAACGAAGCGAAGGGCATTAATGTGGTCCCGAAGGAGGCGAACCCACCAACTACACCAGAACTTCGTCCGATCGAAAAGTTTTGGGCGATAATGAAGAAGAAGTTGAAGAAAAGCGGAAAAACATTCAAAACCGATGAAGCTTTGAAGAAAAACTGGGAGAAATTGTGTACGGAAGATGGACAAAGCCTCGCCCAAGATCTCATGAGCGGTGTTAAGAGAAATGTACGAGCATTCAGCTTGGGGGAGGAAATTCAATAAATAAATTACGCCAAAACATAGCTAATATATAGTTATTTAAAATTTGAAAATTTGAGAAGTATCCGATTTAAATTGAATTTTTGGTCATCATTTTTGTGTGTCCCATTTTTTCCTAGTCCAGTCTTTAATAGATACGATTGCTTTTAGTATTTTTCATTTAAATAAATAGATACACTATTATATAAATATTTCATAGGAATGGGAGGGACCATCAGGGCACCCGATTGAAGCAACCTGGATGGGGAGAGTGACAATGACAACTCCCCATTACTAACAGTTTGTGAATAGAGGGCGGGCTCTTCTCCCCGCCCATTGGGGCATCCTCATGTTAGATAGCTTGCTCTTATGACCAATTGTTCAATCTTGTTGTAGTAAGGAGATTCTTTTTATCCCTGTGGAAACGTATAAGTGGTGTTGCCTATCGATTCACCCAACCTGTTTTTGGCCCTTCATACAATGGCATGATGAGGATAATCAGTGGTTATTAAAGCTTGATCAAGTCTAACAGAGAGAAGAGCCCATTGCTGTCGGACTTAGTTTCCGTGCTACAATGGGTGGTAGAATGTGATATGTATTACATCATATGTACATCATACATCATAGAACTGGACGTGCAGGAAGTGATTTTCCTGTTATAATATACACCGTTTCCAATATATTCTCATACAAAATACAACTCTATTTATTTCAAATCGATAATCCAGATTTTATTGAAAACTTTACCCATTATATTGCAATATAATACTGATCAACTACAGCATATGTTTTGGAATAACACCGCCTTTAACCTTCTTGACCAGCTCCAGACGTTTTTCGAAACCGTCACAGGCGGCACGCACGACTTCCATCGGCATTTCGTCCCAAATTCGTTTGATTACGGCTTTGAATTGGTTCATATTAGACGCCCTGTGGTCATTTGCCTTCGCCAGCATGTATGACCATACGAAATAATCCAAGGGATTCAGATCTGGTGAACTGGGAGGCCATTCATTCTTGTCCAAAAAGTCGGTCAAATTTTCTCGGCACCAGCCCCCTGAACGAGATTTGCCGTATGCGATGGCGCTCCGTCCTGCTGAAACACATAGTGATCATCTCCAAACACCTCTTGTACATATGGCTTGACAACTTTCTCCAAAACTTCCGTTTTATAATATACAGCATTCACTTTAACGCCTTTTTCGATGAAAACCAGTGGTAATTTGCCTCGCTTGCAAATTCCTCCCCAAACCATCACTGACGCAGCACTTTGGAACCGTGGAATATTCCTATCACTCTCTGGAACAGTTCTCGAAGAGAGAGCCCACAATCTGTCGTTCTGGACATTGTGGGATTGTTGCAAGACGAATAACTTTTCGTCGGAAAAGATAAATTCTTCCCCGCCGTGCCGCGACAAAAGCAGACTTGCTCTTTCGAGTCGTTTCTGCTTGGAAGGTTCCGAAACTCCGTGAACCTCACGTTTCTCGAAAGCTTGGAATCCGAGGTCATTTTGCAGTATATTGTGCATTGACGATCTCGAAACATTCAGATCTGCGTCCATTTTACGTACAGAGCGCTGTGATTTTCGTCTAATCCGTTCCCTGACCACTTTAACAACTCCTGCAATCCGCACCGTACGAGTACGACCGGATCTCTTCCGGTCATCCAACGAGCAGGTGTCGCGGTACCTTCGGATGGTTCGGTACACAAAATCCCGCTTTACTCCGAGGTTTTTCAAATTTCTGAAAATAGCGCCCGGGCACTCACCTTTCAAAAACTTTTTTATCACCACAGCACGAAACTCCTTCATCGCTGGTAAAAGATAACCACCGAATGAAATCAATCGGACATAACCTAAAAGCGTTTGTATAAACATAGTGCAAAACTACACCAACACATGCGTGAAGCATATTGTGTAGTTGCACGACACCAAGGCAAGGAAAATGTGTATGAGAATATATTGGACACGGTGTATGTTATGATGTGACAAAAACTTATAAGCGGAATTTAGACTTATTTCAGCTGAAACAAATTGACCGAACTTACTCTGCTTCGGGCAGGTTGGCTATAAAAAATATTTGCAAATAATTATTCGCCGTTCCTCTTTTGCTGCCATTATGTTCACGTAATATCTCCTAGCGGTCCAAAATTCTAATTCTGAAAACATGCGTGCCTCAAGTATGACGTTTAGTAGAAAAATCTGCGCAGGGTGCAAATTTCTTCCCGCATACGTTATACGCGGGACTGTGCTTTAATACACTTCCATTGAAGTCGAAATCTCAGACGGATTTTTCGTATGCCGCTTTTCGCTTGCCGGAATGGGAACAGGTGTGCCAAGTAAACAAACCATCTCTCCCCGTCGGAAGCTGTTGTGACGACCAAATTGATTTCGTTTTCTTCCTGTTTGGTTTCTTGATTGGCTGCTCAGTTGATTCCTTTCCTGGGAAGATTGAGGACAATGCTAAGCTGTAGTATGCGTGGATGGCATGTGGCCAGGTGGATTGTACTGGGTTTCAAATTAAAGCCTACTTGAATTCTTAGACGGAATCGGTGGTTTCTAACCATTTCGGTACTGAAAAGTACTAATCTGAATAAGCACAATTAATTAGAACAAGATTGTTTACATAATCCATTTGAATGATACATAAACAAGAAATGACTGCATTTCAACCACAGTCAAACAAGCCAAGTCGGTAAGAGAAAGTTCTATATTTACATTTCATTTCCGAGCACAGCGGGAAGTCCTATATTCTCAGTTGATTTAAAACTTTTTTCTGTTGCTATAAACAGGGAAAACAAATTTAATCGTCCAAGCGAGTGAAATAATCGAAAACTTTTTCATCTTGTGGTGGTGAAGCCGCAGTCCCGTAGTCGACAATGACGATAAATGCTGCTGCAAACATGGGCAATTTCCATTCAAACAAGGAACAACGGATATTCAGTTTCGTAGACTGCCAATAACGTCGGTAGCGTCAACCGATGGTGGTAGTGATTTTGTAACGATGTTTAACACTGCGAAATGTTTAATGTGTGATTTCTGTTTGGCTGTGCTAAGGTGATTTATATTGATAGTACACTCTTAAAAAAAGAATTAGAAGAGGACATGCTGGGACATCAGGAACCATGTGGGACATGTTTCAGAATCGTAAGTTTGTTTGTTTCGGAAATATTCAATTTGACTATAAAAATCCCCTACATTTTCCAATAGTTTACTTCCAGTCCCATATAACGGAGGGTGCTCGACACCTGGTAGTAAGTGTTGGCAGAAGATCGACTAAATGGATAAAGGAAGGAACATAATCTGATCGAAGTGTGCTTTGCAAGAAGATAAAAGAAAATAGTTATTCACCGGTTAAATTTATAATTCAAGGCAAACATTGTGTAAGATCGACTCCCACAGCCATGGGAAAGCATTTTCAGCTGTCTGCAAAACACATTACATTATAGAAATATGGTATTTTGCATTTTAAGTTATTAACAATTTGATGTATGGTTTTATAGCAAAGTTATCAGGGTAAGAAAATCTCTCAATATTGCTTAGGACCAAATTGCAATGTTTTCCTTGTAGAACAGATACTACCATCTTGAAGCAGGAATCACACGAAGTTACTTCCACACACAGTAACTCCTATCTGCTTTTTTTTTTTGCTTTTTTTTTTCGCCTCCCCGCTCCTTGGGGCCGTTCTCCTCCCCCCGTGGGTGGGGGTTTCTCTGTGTTTTGGTGGGGGTTTTTATCCATTCCGTATCCCCTTGCAGCCTTCGGCTAAGACCACGAAATCAGCTTCTGTTGAAGAGAGCTTAATTGCTTATACGGGTATCCTAACTTACCAGTCGGAGTTGTATTGCCGATCTCCTTCATCGCCAGCCAAGTAAGCATTGACGAAACACTCCATACCTTTGTTTCTACTCTAGTAACACACTTGTTGCAAATCAAGTTTTTGCAACCAATTTTGACGGTTTTGTGTTGCTTGGGCGGATCCGAGTTGGAAAGCGAAATCCGTTTTCAACTTCAGGAACCCACTTCGCTTCGGTCCATTCCCGGCTGGTTGGTTTCGACACCATTCTTCCGAGCAGGGATGCGCTGAGGCAGATGTCCGGCCTCGAGTTGACCACGGTGTACAGCAAACTACCTACCAAATTGCGGTACGTATATAGACTTCATCATTTAGCTTAGTACGCAGGTAGGCATTCGTGACGTGCAGACGCTGTACCAACACGATATCTCGACTGACGACTGGTACAAACACCTCTTCGTAGTCCGTTCCATATATTTGGGTGAAACCCAGTGCGACCATCTGTACTTCTTTTTGAGCGTTCATTTGCATCCAGCTGATGTTCTATCGGGCGGCAGCGGTACTAGTTTCCACGTGTGGTAATTCGGTAATGACTACATCTCTCCGGACACTAAATCGCCTCTAAGTATTTTCTTGGTTTAGTTCCACTAGTAGTGATGACCCAGGTGATTTCTGGTAACGCTTTGACGGGATTCTTTTCGTGACTATTGTGAATCTTCTTGGTTCAACTAGCTGTCCCATGTCTCACGTGGTTTCATCGTCACTAGCAATGAGTTCTAGATTCGATTCCTCTTCTGACTTTTCACTGCCAGCAGCAGTTTCGTAATCGTCTTCTTCGTCTTGTTTGTTATCGGTGTCTTCATTCGCTGGTGTATCCACTATGTTGGGATTTAATGTTGAATGGCACTCGACAAAGTGATTCTTGCGGACCTTTTGCAGATTTGCTTCCAATTTTTCTTTCAGATCATCCTACAGGTCTCAGGTCAGGTCTCTCTCAAAATTTCCAGGTCTCTCTCAAAAAGGTCAGGTCTCTCTCTCCCCCCCCACACCCGGCGGACTGTCGAAGGCCGACCCCCCCCCCCCCCCACACCAGTAATACGGATGCGCACGCACACAAAATCTTTCTCCGTATCGCTCGCCTACCATAACGAGAAAAACAACCCCAACAAAAAAGAGAGTCACGAAGACGCAGAACGAAGCAAATTCAATAATAAGGTCTGTATCCGCAATAATCCGGACACCTCAAAACATGAATGAAACATAAATTTCGCATTATATTTCCGTCGTAGTTGTTTATTTCAGCTTCATGGGAAGTGTTTTAACAATTCGTGAAGACAAAACATAGTTATTCGGTTTTTGCATAAAATTTTCGAACTTTGCGCTTAACTCCGTCCATGAGGGTTTGAACAGACTCTTCAGAAATCGTAGAAGCCGTCTTTGTCCAAATTTTCTGGAAGTGTTTGATGTCTTTGATTCCTTGCTTCTTACCAGAAAGCTTCCGCTTCATCAGAGCCCAATATCTATCGATTGGTCGTAGCTCTGGGCAATTTGGCGGGTTTGAGGTTTTTGGTACAATGTTCACTTGATTTGCTTGGTACCACTCCATCACAGTTTTAGCATAGTGGAATGATGCCAAATCGGGCCAGAACAAAGGTTTTCTTTGTGACTTTTGATAAAGGGTAGCAATCGCTTCTGCAGACACTCTTTCTGATAGATCTCCTTGTTGATTGTGCCTGTAGTGACGAAAGATTTACTCTTTTTGCCACACGTGCAAATTGCTTGCCACACAAGGTATTTTTTGGGAAATTTCGATGCCTTCTGCGTTCTGAAATGCTCAGCTGTAGCATTTCTGGCCATAGCAGAATAAAAAGCCAGCCCTGGAAGCTGCTTGAAATCCTCCAGAACATAAGTTTCATCGTCCATAACAACGCATGAAAACTTCGTCAAATATTCGCAGTACAAACGTCGAGCCCGTGATTTTGCTGCCAAGTTTGTCTGTTTGTCGTTGCGATTTGGAACTGTTTTTACTTTATACGACTTAAGTCCCAAACGTTGTTTTGATTTTTGGACAAAACCAGGCGACATCCCTATTTTACGAGCCACCGTTCGAATGGAGAGATTTGGGTTTTCGTTAATATCCTTTTCACCTTTCGGTCCATGACAGGATCAGCGCGTCCAATGTTTTTGTCACTTCTCGGTTTCCTCTCCACCGTCAAACGTTCCGAAAATGATTTGAGCACATCGTGAACAGTGGATTTAGGCAAATCCAATGTTTTTGCAAGGTCCCGTATTGACAAGTCAGGATTTGCCGTACGCCCGTCCAAAATTCGCTCGCGCATTTGTTTTTCTTTCGCCGCCATCTTGAATACTAAAAACATGAAATGTAAACATCAATCATAGTCTTTTTCATCATAGACTCTCTGCTATACCACAGTGAATTTTTTCATTCCTACGTGCAATATTTCAAAAGTTACAATGATTTGAAGGTGTCCGGATTAATGTGGAGACAGACCTTAGGGGACGGGCCGAAATTGGAAAATCAGACACCAGCGATAATGCAAAGTTATTTTGAAGAAGAAGAAGAAGAAGACAATTGCTACCCTTTATCTAGGACCGTGTCAGGGAAAAGAAATGTTTCAACCTGTTGATATGCAAATGTGTATGGCACCAAAAGTAGGTCATTTTTAATTAAGTAATTGAACTACTTATACTAATTTCAAATTTCAATGGAAAAAATTTGTTAGTTTTTCTGATTATTCTGTTCAGTAAAACGAGAGTAATTAGCGTTCAAAAAGCTTTCACTTTTGCGTAAGACTCTCATTTTTTAAAATTTTGAAATGACACCCGCTATAGAAAAGAGAAACGTAGTCCTACGTTAAAAAAAACAGCTATGAATATCAATTTAGTAAGGTAGTTTATTGTTGTTGTGTTGTGTGGTGTGTTGTTTTTGGGTTGAAGGTAAATATTTAAACAGCCACGAATACCCGTTTCCTTGAGCTTTGTTAAGTATTTTTTTGGAATTTTGATTGTGAATTTCTACGCTTTCTGCTACATTAAATTTCTAAGGGTTTGTAATATGTCTTAAAATTTGTATGTTGTTCAAGTTTATTAAATGTTTTTCGTTGAAAATGTGTTCAGTTACTTTTGATTTGAAATTGTATATGATTCCTTTGTCGGTGTTTTTGTTTGCTTTAGTGACTTCTGCGATATAAAGGGCGATACGGTCAAAATTTGGTCAATATCAACTTGACGTATTTCTTTCAATTTTGCATTTAAAAAACCTGAACACCCCTCATTTTGAAGGTGTGTGTGTGTAGAATGTTGCTCCTATTTTGATTTTGGAATTCACTCTTCAGTTGTCAAAATGCCGTCCAAGCAAGAAGAGCAGCGTATCAAAAATTTTGCTCGCGCATCGCGAAAAATCCGAGCTACTCGCACGCAAAGTTGGCAAAATCGCTAAAAGTTGCCAAATCAACCGTTACAAATGTAATTAAAGTGTTTGGGGAACGTTTGTCGACAGCCAGGAAGTCTGGATCGGGGGGAAATCGAAAACCGGAAGCCGCTGAGACGACAAAGAGAGTTGCCGGTAGTTTCAAGCGAAACCCTAACCTATCTCTCCGAGATGCCGCAAATAAGCTGGGTGTATCGTCTACAACCGTGCATCGAGCCAAAAAACGAGCCGGACTATCGACTTACAAGAAGGTAGTGACTCCAAATCGCGATGATAAACAAAATACGACGGCCAAAGCGCGATCCCGGAGGCTGTACACGACGATGCTGACGAAGTTTGACTGCGTGGTAATGGACGACGAAACCTACGTCAAAGCCGACTACAAGCAGCTTCCGGGACAGGAGTTTTATACGGCAAAAGGAAGGGGAAAGGTAGCAGATATTTTCAAGCACACGAAACTGTCAAAGTTCGCAAAGAAATATCTGGTTTGGCAAGCCATCTGTACCTGTGGCTTGAAAAGCAGCATTTTCATAGCTTCCGGGACTGTCAACCAAGAAATTTACGTGAAAGAGTGTTTGAATAAACGTCTGCTGCCTTTCCTGAAGAAACACGGTTGTTCCGTACTGTTTTGGCCGGATTTGGCATCTTGCCATTACGGTAAAAAGGCCATGGAGTGGTACGCCGCCAACAACGTGCAGGTGGTTCCCAAGGACAAGAACCCTCCCAACACGCCAGAGCTCCGCCCAATTGAGAAATACTGGGCTATTGTCAAGCGGAACCTAAAGAAGACCAAAAAAACTGCTAAGGACGAGCAGCAGTTCAAGGCAAACTGGCTTTCTGCGGCGAAGAAGGTGGACAAGGTGGCTGTACAAAATCTGATGGCAGGGGTCAAGCGTAAGGCCCGGCAATTCGGATTTGGAAAAGCGGAAGCCTAACTGAATATTTTTCCTGAATTTTATACTAATTGAACTTGAAAAAGAAATTTAATTTGATTTTTTAAATAAACGATTTCACCGATTTACACGCGTTTTCCCTTGACCAAATTTTGACCGTATCACCC
>JAHHFK020005300.1:0-40229 GCA_024533555.2 Aedes koreicus | reverse complement strand
CATCGTCCGAATAACCGTCAATGTCCGGTCTACAAGAAAGAAGTGGATGTTATCCGGATGAAAATTGACAAGAATCTCACGTACCCCGAAGCCCGCAAGCGAGTTGAAGCAGGAATAGAAAACTATGCCGCAGCCGCAGCCTAGAAGACTACCGATCGCAAAAAACTGGAGGAGACAGAAAAAAAGATGCAGGATAAAAAAAAAAAAGTTTCCCAGCTCCTCGATGCGATGAAGAAGAAAGACGAAAAGATAGAAAAACTTTTTGGCCCATATCAAGATGAATCGACCACCACAATCTCAGCAGTCGCAACAAACATGCTCCGGTGTACCGATCCCGCCATCAGCTATTCAGCCATCACCGAGTCAACCATCATCGATTCAAAGAAACCAATCTGCAGGCAGATTACCCGAAAATTCTCAAGTAGCCAGAACATCGATGCAGCTCAGAACCAGATCACCTGCCACAATGGAACCCCGGGACAGCAACAACCGTAAGAAAAAGAAAAGACACAGTAGAAGCAACAACACCTCGTACGAACGACAAAGCCCACCATTGAAGAAAACCGCCGAAGAAGATGATATATCCGAACAGGAGGCTATAGAAATAGATGAAGAGTACGAGATCGAAGAAATACCTTCTAGCCAGCATCTTCGATAAGAACAACCCTACAGTACGTTTACCGACCAGCAATACCATCCTGTCCAGCGAACCAAACAATAACAACGATCGACTTGAAGGGTGGGAAAGTGTAGTACCCCCTTCACTCTTACTAGAACGAGCGCAGCAGGCTGGAGGATCCGTCCAGGACGTCTTACCCCAACCCGTTGATGGTGAATCCCCCTGTGCGGTCGATCATGAAGCGACTGAATCACACAACCTACCTACCATTACATCATCTCGTTATTTATCGCAACACAACGCAATCAACATCTCCGCCGATGAAACTCGTAGTCAACAGCAAAACCAAAACACATCATCATCGCAACCTCAACCAACTATCGCAGAACGAACCGGAAGTGAACCGGTATCGCACAATCGGCGAGGGGAGGGAGAGCGTGAAGTAGGGAGTGGATGTCCGGGGGGATGAGAGTGGGACCAGTCACGTGTGTCGTGCATCCTCTTTTTCCTCCTGGAACCCGGTCAATATGTCAGGCCCAACGCGTAGGCCATCAACAGCATCTTCGTCGTCGTCAGCAACACTATCCAGTAGGCAACCCGCGAAATGTTTTGCTCTTCAGTGGAATATACGTGGTCTACGTGGCAATATCGGTGAACTCAAGTTGCTCATTAACAAACACGAACCGTCCGTCATAGCGCTGCAGGAGACGAAAGTAAACAACCACTGTATCGCTCCAGACTTTGTAGGCAAGAACTACACATTGCTTCTTCAGAACGGTAATTGTCGGTATTGGCAACAAGGAGTGGGCCTTGCCATCCGTGGAGGGATTCCATTTGAACGCATTGATATCGACTGTGACCTTCAAGCCATTGCAGTTCGCATCCATCTTCCTACTCCAATGACAGTAGTGTCAATTTACATCCCCCCGAATACGCAGCAACATTGCCAAACCAAACTGGATGATTTATTCGAGCAATTGTCAGCACCTTTGTTGTTACTTGGCGACTTCAATGCACACCACCCCGCCTGGGGGTCAGCGATGCCGAATACATTGGGCCGTTATATCGCCGAGAAGACGCTAACGGAACAGTTGATAATCCTGAACGACGGATTGCACACTCGGATGGATCCAGCAACCGGTCTATCTTCAGCTATAGATCTCTCGATCTGTTCAGAGATGCTAGCATCCAGGTTCATCTGGCGGACACTTCCGGATACGCACAACAGTGATCACTTTCCGATTACGGTTTCCTCACCTGAATGCTCACAGATTAGAACAAAGCGAAGAAGATGGCTCTACGACCAAGCAAACTGGACATCTTTTGAACAGTTAACTGCCAACAGCATCAATCCGGACGAGGAGATTAGTGTTGATGAGTTCATCGATCGAATACTATCAGCGGCTATAGCTAGTATCCCACGAACATCAGGACGAGTTGGTCCTAAATCGGTCCCGTGGTGGAATCCGGAGGTAGAAACGGCGATTAAGATACGAAGAAAACGGCTTAGAGCACTGAAACGTAGCAGAGCAGCAGGATCAAACATAACAGATGTATTAAAACAGTTTCAGGAAGCCAAGGCAACAGCTAAGAAAGCAGTGAAGGACGCTAAAGAACGATCATGGGAGGACTTCGTTGGAAAAATATCTCCAAGTAGCACTACGGCAGAAATGTGGCGAACAACGAACATCCTGAGAGGAAAGCGTCAGCACAGTAAGGTGGTTATCAGAAGAAACGAAGGGTACACGGATAAGGCGGAAGAAGTGGCAGAAGAACTGGCTCAACACTACTGTGAGAGATCGGCGACCTCTAGCTATCCCCCACTGTTTCAAACAGTGAAGGAAAAAGCGGAACGGAATCGCATGGACTTTCATTCAGATACCAACGACATTTATAATGCGGACTTCACCCTGGATGAATTACTGTGGGCACTCGACAAAGGGCGAAGTGTCTCTACAGGTCCCGACACGATAGGGTATCCGATGCTTCGACGTCTACCAGCATCCGTCAAGATTGCGTTACTTGAGCTGCTAAACAGAATTTGGCGTAGTGGTGTATTTCCTCTCAGCTGGCGAACCGGAATAATAGTGCCAATTCCGAAATCAAATTGTTCCGACTCAGGACCGGCAGCTTTCCGACCTATCACACTGATCAACTGTATCGCGAAGGTGTTCGAACGTATCGTAAACCGCAGATTAACGACTGAGCTGGAGTCGAACGGACGGCTGGATAACAGACAACACGCCTTTAGAGCTGGGAAAGGTGTCGACACATACTTGGCTGAGTTGGATAGAACACTGCCCAATCGAGACGAACACTGCTTAATTGCATCACTCGATTTGTCGAAAGCGTATGACACAACTTGGAGGTACGGCATCTTACGCACGCTAAGGAAATGGCAGATTGGAGGGCGCATGTTCAACATATTGAACAGTTTTCTCGCCGACAGGTCGTTCCGGGTAAACGTCGAAGAACACTTATCGCGTGAAATGCTGTTGGAGAACGGAGTTCCTCAAGGGTCAGTGCTCTCGGTCACACTGTTCCTAGTTGCGATGCAGCCGATCTTCAGAGTGGTACCGCAAACTGTCACCGTTCTCCTTTATGCGGACGATATATTGCTGGTGGTTCGAAGAAATAAGGAGCGACCTTTGTACCGCGATTTACAAACTGCAGTGAAAGCTGTCGACAAATGGTCGAAAAGCGTCGGATTTAAAATTTCAGCGGCAAAATCGAACATATTCTATGGAAGCCCCAACGCCCGTCGAGAACCCAGCAGCGACATCTTCATCGACCGAGTAGCTATACCGAAAACGAATAGGATAAAAGTTATCGGTGTCACTCTCGACCGGTTACTGTCTTTCAAACAGCATTGCAAAGCTGTTAAAGCAACATGCGACTCTAGGCTACGGATTTTAAAGTTGATTGGTGCAAAGATTCCTCGGGGACAACGTCACTCTCTCCTGTGCATTGGATCAGCAATTGTCACATCGCGACTCCTTTACGGTATTGGGATCGTTAGTAGAGCGAAGGATTCGGTGGTGCAAACGCTGGCACCTATCTACAACCGAATGGTCCGATTCGCCTCAGGAGCGTACGTCACAAGCCCTATTCCAGCGATTATGGCTGAGGCAGGTACATTACCGTTCGACCTACAGGTACAGCAAGCTGTGATTCGAGTAGCATTCCGAATGCTGGAGAAAGACCAAAGAAATGTCGATCTTCCAGTTGTGCAAAGAGTGTCTGACTGGCTTAGGGTAGTTGGTATGCAACTTCCAAACATCGCCGTTCGGATGCGGTTAACCAATCGAATGTGGTATGAACCCAAGCCATATATTGTGTGGGATGTAAAGCGACAGGTTAAAGCTGGAGATTCACCGGATAGAGTGCGTCCCATAGTACAGGAGTTGCTGGCAAACCGTTTTCATCGCGCTACGGCTATTTTCACGGATGGATCTAAGCGTGAAAATACAGTTGGTGTAGGAGTTTTTAATAGCAGCTTGCAGAGGGCATTGAGTCTTCCGCCACAATGCAGTGTCTTTTCGGCGGAGGCCTTTGCGATCAAATCGGCTATCAACGCGGCGGGAACAACAAATGAGCTAATCATCCTTTCGGACTCTGCTAGTTGTCTTTCGGCCATAGAATGTGGTAAATCACAACATCCTTGGATACAGGAAATTGAAAACCTATTACGGAATCGTTCGATTTACCTTTGTTGGATCCCCGGCCACACCGGTATCCACGGTAACGAAGAAGCAGATCGACTCGCCAACGAAGCCAGAAATAGCTTACCAATCAACGTCGCTGTCCCTAAAGAGGATGCCATTAAGGCAATGACTCAAGCCATCCGTCAACAGTGGGAAGAACGTTGGAGGCAGCTAACAGGAATTAAACTATTAGAGATTAAACGTGAAACAAAAAAGTGGATCGATCAGAATAATTCCGCTGATCAGCGGGTACTCACTCGACTGCGCATCGGTCATACACGGTTGACACATGATTTCCTGTTGAAGAAATCTTCTCCACCGATATGCGAGTGTTGTGGGACAGTCCTGGATGTTCGGCACATAATCTTGCACTGCAGAAAATTCGAAGCGGCCAGGACAAAATATGGGATCGATACCTCGAGCCTCTATACGGCGTTGTACAACGACGATGATTGCGAAAAGCGATTGCTGAAGTATCTGCATGATAGCAACATTTATCGGAAACTATGAAAAACAAAGACAGAAGCGATTTTTAAGAATCCCAACGATAGGAAGGAAAAATAGAAGTATGTGAAAATAAACATCAAACGGAACGAAAAAGGAAGCAATAGCGAGGAAAAAGTTGTGAAATAGCATAATGGAGGAAAAATGTTCAAATGGAAGATGACTGGAGGAAGAAGACGGAGAAAAGCACGACGGAAGAGAAGACGGTAAAGAGGAAGATTACAAAGAAGAAGACAACGCTGAGGAAGATAATGAAAAGGAATAGAACACACATGACGAAGAAGAAAATTAAGGAGAGAAAGATGACGAAGAGGAAGATGAAAGAGAAGAAAATGATCGGGAGGAAGATAATGGAAAGGAAGAAAACAAAGGAAAGCATAACGGAACGGAAGATGATAAAAAGGAAGCAAACGAAGAAAAACATGACAAAAATGAAGATGACGGAGAAGAAGATGGCCCAGAGGAAAAGAAGATGGCGCAGAGGAAGATAACTGAGGAAAAGATGATGAAGAGGAAGATAATGAAATGGAAGAAAACGAAGAAGAGTAAGATGGAAAGGAAGATGACGGAGAGGGAGGAAACGAAGAAAAACATGATGGAGAAGAAGAAGACGCAAAAGAAACAACATGTTGAAGAAAAATAGAAGGAAACGAAGGAAAGAAACCTGTCGCAAATGAAGATAGTTATAAAACTAAAGAACATGATGTAAGCCATAAGGAGGAAGCTATTGCAAGTGTTTAAAGAATATTTGAAAATTGAAGAAACCAGAAAAAACATGAGAAAGTGCCAACGAGGTCGAACCGTAAGGAGGAGCCCCAACCAAAGGAAAAAAGCTAAGTGAAATTTTATCATATTTTTTATAAACAACACCACTCACCTCATATTGTACACTCTGCTACACTTTGAACAATTGAAACTGACATGAATGCATCCGATGGATGTAAAATGTCATTAATAAATTACAACAACAACAACATTAATATTAAAAAAAAAAATAAAAAAAAAAAAAAAAACACACACGCCCCCCCCCCAGAGGCCCCCCCACCCTATACCCTTTTTCTCCCCCCCCCTTCTCCCTCCCCTTCTTTTTTTCCTTTTGATTTTTCCTCTTTTTTTTTTATTGAAGAGGCTTTAAATTGTTAAGAATTCATTCACCTCTATCCGTGCATATGTTTAAGGGACTTTATCTATCGTCCACCCAACCCGTTTTTATTCCTTCATACAGTGACATGAGGGCAATCAGAGGTTGCTAAATTTGATCAAATCTAATCGGAAGGAGAGCCTACTGTCATCGAACATAACTTCGGTGCTACAATGAGTGGTAGACCAATACCATCATCATCATCATCATAATTTATTCACTAAATATCAGTACGACATCGCACTCAGATTCTTGACACTTGACTGATCACCGTTTTACATCGCCAAAATATGAAACAAACAAATTTCCATTGATCATTCTGTTGTGCAATTTTCATTTATTTGATTCATTCATTATGCTGCCAAGTGGATGTCATATTTAATTCAAAATGAAATTAAATGACTAGTACTTATGTTTTTATTTGCACAACAGAACAGACAACTCAAAGAAATCAGATTGAATTGACCACAAACACCCATCGGATAGGTGATTTGAATTTTCTATCCCATTCAATCAATCTCCCCATTATCTATGGCTCAGTAAGGATTGGCCTTGCTCAGCCCATTCCCCAACATTCATTTACAATTTGCACAATTATCCATTCAGGTGGTGATGCTTCCAAGTGCTTTTGTTCAGCACTGCGAAGTGGCCGATAATAATTGAGCCAATTGGCAGCTTGACATACAAGGTAATCGGCAAAAACAGTTGAGCTCCCAGTGTTGATAATGTAGTGGCAAAGTTCACAGCCATTTTCGGGCCGTTTGAGTAAAGTTGTACCAATTCGGTGACGCCACTTATTTTAATCGAATTCGCTGTTATGGATGCGGTTGCAGTGCACAGTTAAATTTGCATGCACGATTGCATAAGTAAAAGTCGTTGGCTGGTTTTTATCATCAAATTCAATTTTAAGATGGACATTTTGAATTGTTTAAGCTGAAATGGTTATAATCCAAATGACCTTTTGAGTACGCTTGAATTGAGACATCTTACGTCAAGGGCCGAATGAGCTGGTCATCTTCAATAATATAACATAATTATCATCAGCATCACACCTTTTACGTGCACGTCGTTCATGACTGCTGGACCGTGGAGAATCGCAATAATAATTCCTCGCCTCATCAGTAGAATTGAACACTGATTCTGGGCTTGGTTCTAGTTGACTGGACGCACGAACACCAAGGATTTCCGAGTGCTACGTGAGAGAAGTAAATCAACACGTCTGTTCTGAACGGCGGCCTAAATCAAATTGGATTACATCTCAATATAATAAGTGTGGCGAATTTCAAAATTGAAAAAAAGATTACACATTTCTTAATAAGGTCTTACACCCTGCTCCCTGGGAGTGCGCTGCCAATGGTGGGTTCTCTTCCATCAACTTCGCCGTTCTGCATGCTTCTTTGATTCGCTTCTGGTCCAAGCATGAAAAGGAGATGAAGACTTCAAATCCTACAAACAGTGCGCGGCTTTCTTCGTTCGTTCGTTGTCTTCTGTCTATCGAAGGCGCTGATATATTGTCAAGGATTTTTTTCTTCCTCCCTTACACACAGTTAAAGTGCTACAGCAGATCGAATGCCTCACCATCAGACCCACCAGAACCATTACTGATTGCGCTCGGTGTTTGGAGCGTGAATTGAACCGTTGTCTACGCTGGGCCTCTTAACTTCTCAATTAGCCCATCAATTACGGACCTAATCGAACTCGTAAATTACCGCTAATATCATCGTTTTCTAATCTGTTTCCATTATTCCCCGAACGCAACCGCACGCTGCTGGAGTTGTTGCTAATGCTGTTTGCTATTGTTGTTATTAGCGTTTTCAGTCGCTCGATGCCAAACGAAATTATTCAGTTTTGCGCTGCTAAACGGCTCCGCTTGGATTGATGCCATTTGGAAGTTAAACTGAAAATTACCCATGCAGCGCTATTGTAGGTCCCAACTCGCTCTTCCTTATTCCGGATACAAAAGTGTTGGACTATTTCTATTGTTGGATGTGAACGAGTTCTGTACCTGGAAGCAGTTCAAGGACAGTTTAATGAGTTGTGGATGTTTTGGTAAATGGCAAGTATAAATCAGGTCACCATACTGTCTGTTATGAGACCTTCAGATATACTTGGTGAAATTCGTTAATTCGTAATGTAGTTTCACCACCTTATTGAAAAGAGTACGTACTGATCGAAATATTATATTAAGTATAATGGATGGTTCGAATCTTCAGTTGTAAAATATAATTCTCTATTTCGATAAATCTCCATTGAAATACACCCCTAAGTTTCTTCTTTTCTTTTAAAGCAATGATTCGAGCATAAGCTTAATTGTAGGTTTAAAGGTTGCGTCGATAATTATTGCTACACTTTTGCTTGATTGGTGAATCGGTCATAGTTATCTAAATGTATCCAAATTTTCACAGTACATGTATCTATTTCAGTTTACATACGACATTGTTAAAGTTAAAGATGAGTTTTAGTAAAATGCTCAACATTTGCCCTCCAGCAGAGCGCGTACGTTTTACTCATTTTTTGTTCATTACTTTATCGTTTCCTTCTTGTCTTTTGCCTCTCCTTTGAGTTTCCCAAGTTTGAGCTTCTTCATGGCCCAAAAGGTTTCAATCGGACGGAGTTCAGGAAAATGTGGTGGGATCAGGTTTTTCAATACAAAATCCACACAATTAGTCGCTCACCATGGTTTAGAGTACGGTTTTGGAGTAGTAGCATGAAGCTAAATCGGGCTAAAACGATTTTTGATTGCGCTGTCTCGTAAACGGCAAAGGCCATTTTTGGAGGCACTCAGTTTTGTAAATCTCACCGTTCCTGATGCCTTTCGTCACGAATGGTTCATTTTGTTTTCTACAAGTGCATATGGGTCTGCCAAATCAGGTACATTGAAGCGAAATCCGACAGCTTCTACCATTTGAAATGGATCTCCACATCGAATGTATCCGAAATCATCGAGTTCGGTTGTCAAGACTACTGCTTGAAATCCGTTTCGATGAAGGGTTCATCATCAATGACGCAGCACCGGTATTTCGTTAGCAGCTTCATGTAGAGTTACCAGGTACGCATTTTGACAACACTGCTCTGCTGACGTTCGTCCCGATTTAGAAAGTTCTGAACCATGTACGTTTTCAATAAGGATCAGATGGCCCTCTGGACGAAACTTTGTGAAACTTAAACACTTGATCCCACGTCGAAATATTCGAACTCCGCTTGAAATGAGAAGGCCGCACTCTCTCGGATTTTTGCGCGTTCGCCTTTTGTACATACATAGGTGATCAAAATCAATCCGCGAACGGTTTGCCGCTTTTCTCAGATGACTGAAGAAAGCGTTGGTTCTTGAAGCCTGCCACTTTTGGTGCGGTGCTAGTGATGATTTTAAAATTTTAAGCTCGATTCACAACAGATTATATTTCTTTACAATATTTCTTCTGCCAAACTACTAGTGTCAGTAATTCAGATAAAACATTATAATACCTGGCTGATGAACAATGACAAAATACTATCGTTGTGATAACCACTAAGAACAACACGGAAGATTTTTTTCTCGAATCAAATTTACGACAAAACACGACAACTTCCGCCGTGAACATTGTGTTTGCTGCATATAGCCTTCACGAAAACCTAGCTGTCAAATTAGGACCACACGCAGCACCAAGTTTTCGGCTTCACGATTGTTGTTCGTGGATGACAGCAGCTTAAGTACTGTGGCTTTTCTTCCATCCATATCGGAATCTCACCGTTAACTGCAAAATTGAGATGATGTAAACAATACGCTCTTAAAAGGCACTGGGTATAATTTGGTTAATTTCTGTTATGTGTGGAAAACGGAAGTTTGAAAGTGTAGCAATAATTACACTGGTTGACAAAATCCGAAAAAAGTCTTGGACTCAGACCTCCATGCCAATCTCCGTTAACTTGAAGCACTGAAAATCCGGTGATTTTCATTTTTCTATCTTGATATTTTGATATTTTTGGAGAACCATTTGAATAACTGTCTCAGCTGAAATTTAAATGTTCCAGAAGCATGCATTTTTTATATTCCTTAGCAACTTTGCAGACTTCACTGGAAAAATTATAACCGTTTAAAGGCAGCATATTTTGTCAAAAAAACAGCAAAATTCAATAACGAGGATCCCCTTGAGGATGGTCTCGAGTGATATATGGGATTTGACCTACTTGGTTTCATCATAGAATATCTCGTGATTCATATCATATAGAAAGATACTCTCTTCAGAAAAGTTGTTCAGCCAATCAAGGTTTCACGATGGTATACTAAAACATTCAGAATTATCTTACTACGTGGCGCTAATGTGCATGTAAAGTTACTGAATAGCACAAATCTAGGCATCTTTGACATATATAATTTTAAACACTTTCTTTGTACAATTTATATTTGTTTTTTTAAATAAAGGGTCAAAGGGTGAAATATTCATGCTTTGTTACAGTATTCAAATAATACTCCAGTTCTTGTATATATTTATAAGACAATCATATTTTTGAATAGACAAGATCAACGCAAATGAGTAAAGCACTTTTTCATATACTAATAAATGTCCGTAAATGTTAAATCTTCAGAAAAGTTGTTCAGCCGATCAAGGTTTCACGATGGTATACTAAAACATTCAGAATTATCTTACTACGTGGCGCTAATGTGCATGTAAAGTTACTGAATAGCACAAATCTAGGCATCTTTGACATATATAATATTAAACACTTTCTTTGTACAATTTATATTTGTTTTTTAAATAAAGGGTCAGAGGGTGAAATATTCATGCTTTGTTACAGTATTCAAATAATACTCCAGGTCTTGTATATATTTATAAGACAATCATATTTTTGAATAGACAAGATCAACGCAAATGAGTTAAGCACTTTTTCATATACTAATAAATGTCCGTAAATGTTAAATCTGCTATTATTTAAATAACATTGTAGCTTCTATATGAAAGGTTCAAATTTATTTCTGATTGAAAAAGATGTTATCACTAGCAACCATCCAGCCCATCCAAATAAGCGTTTCTGAAATAAAGATAAAGTTATTAATAATCGCCGATGAATTTACATGCTACTTTACTAGCATGACATGAAAAAAGTTTGTTGTTGTTGTTGGTGGTGGTGGTGGTGGTTGTGGTGTTTCGTATTCACATGACTTTCAGCCTGAGGTTGGTTCGTCACGCTTAAGAGACAACTTGCCTTTCAAAGGAAGTCTAGATCAGAGACTTTTTGATTCTGAAAATCCCAACGGTGTCGACTGGAATTGAAACGCGATCGAGTGGGGTGATAGGCAACCACGCTTATCACTACACCACCGGTACCCAAGATTAAGAATATAGTTGAGAGTTAGAAAATTTCCACCGTCGAAACCAACAGATCAGAAGTTGCTTCTAACGCTGAAACCAGGTTTCCAATCTTTCATTCAGTGAGGACGTTGAAGATTTCTGATTCTTGCCTTCTTTTGGCAGTTAAATTAAGTTACTCATGATCAACTGATTTTGTGTTCATTGCTTTATTTTTTATTTTTTGTATTGATAAGCATAATGTTTAAAACCTGTCCACGTTAAATTTTGGACACTTTTCTTTCAGTGTAGATTATATGACAGGCGAAACTCTCCACTTTATTTCGTGGTACAACATGTTAACATACTTATCCCATTCAGAAAAGTGGCGTCAAGCGCAAACGCATTTTGTACTAACGGCAGCAAAATCCGAATTTATCGGTACGCGATCTTGCCAAGAAACTAAAACTACCGTACAGGGTGCGGCAGAAAATCAGGCGAAAATGTTCATACTTGAGTATTCGGTTAATTCGTGTAGCTAGTGACAAATTTCTGTCGAAAGTGTATTTGTTTATGTTTACTTTCAAGTGCTGCATTCAAACATTCTATTAGTTTTATTGCAAAGTCGTCAAAATGTTCGCGAAATAAGTGATCACCAGTTTGTTGCTCGCCCAGAAGAAGCCGAAAGAGGGTGCCATTTGGCAACAGTTTACCGCATAAAAAAGTACCTGCAGGATGGTTCTTAGCAGCGGAAGCCAGGAAGCGTACGTCCGCGCTTTGCACGCACGCCGAACATGATCAAATCGGTCCGTGCAAAAATTGCTCGCAACCCGGTGCGTTCCATAAGAAAACATGCAAAGAAGCCAATATTTCGGAGAAATCCATGCGGAGAAACATAAAAGAAGACCAGCATGCATCTTCCAGAGCCAGAGTGAAACGCCACTTGATTACGGACTTGGTCAAAGAAATAAGAGTGACTCGTTCCAAGAGATTGCTTTCCTTGTTGAAGAAGGAAAAAATGATAATCCTGTTCTCCGACGAAAAGCTTTTCAGCATCGATGCTGTGGCCAACAGCCGCACGGACCGGTTCATTTCACCGCAGAAAATGGAGAACGTTCCGGAAAAAGTGAAATTCAAATTTCAAACCAAACATCCGGCTGGTGTCATGATGTTTGGCTTGGTGGCGTCCAACGGTTTGAAAATGCCGCCTGTTTTCATTGATGCTGGAGTTAAAATCAATACCGAAGTGTATATCGGTATTTTAAAGGACCAAGTGCCTCCCTGGGTAAAGGCCAACTTTTCCGAGGACCAAAACGTTGTCCTACAGCAGGATGGAGCGCCGTGTCACACGTCCAATCGAACCCAACAATGGTTGAACGATAACATGAAGTTTTGACCGAATGATTTGTGGCCCCCTAGCAGTCCAGATCTTAATCCGTTGGATTATTCGATTTGGACATATGTTGAAGCACGAGCCTGCAAAACATCACACCCTAGTGTGAAAACCCTGAAGTCAACCATAACACGCACATGTCAGAGGACTACGTCCGAAAGGCATGCTCTGGCTTCCGGCGTCGGTTCAAGGATGTTATTAATAAAAATGTTGGACACATTGAATAAATTTGTTTAAAAGGACTTTATAAAGATAACTGCACTCGAAAATGTTGATATTATTGCTTGAAATATTTGAAAATGGGATTTGAAAGAAATAGAACAAATTTTCGCATTATTTTCTGCCGCACCCTGTAAAGTACCGTGTCTTGTATTTGCAAATCATTTGACCAGCGCTTGACTGTTGATCGAAAGGTTGAAAGTGGAACAAATTGAAAAGTAAAATCCCAATCATCTGTGCAAAATGTGGCTCGCAAAGTTGGGAAGTCAAAATCATACGTGCAAAAGGTGAAACAGAGGCAAGAACTGAAGGCGTACAAAGTGAAAAAGGTGCCGTACCGTGATGACAAGCGAAATTTCACTGCAAAACGTCGTGCCACGAGCTCTACACCAATTGTTTGCAAACATTTTCTTGTGTCATACTGGACGACGAAACATACGTGCTCGAAGACTTTAAACAGCTTCTGAGTCTGGTTTTTTATACCGCGATGTAAAGCAACGCCGTTGCCGAGCAATTCCGGACAAAGAAGGTATCCAAATTCCCAAAGATGTATTTGATTTGGCAGGCCATATGTTATTGTTGTCGAAAATCTAAAAGATTCGTCTCAACCGGCACTAAGGATGTGTACGAGAAAGAATGTTTACAAAAGCGGTTGCTACCGTTTACCAGAAACCACAACCCTCCAGCTCTGTTTTGGCCTTATTTGGCCTCTTGTCACTATGCGAAATCCGTTCTGGAATGGTAGAAGGTACAAGAGGTCAAATACGTGCCAAGAACAGCCAATCCACCAAACTGTCCAGAACTTCACCCAAAAAAAGGAATGGGCTCTGGTTAACCAGAAACTCTTCGAAACTAATAAGAAAGCAAATTGAGCCGATGATTTCAAGAGAAGATGGAGAATTGTCAAGGTGGGCTTATTTAAGAATACCGTATGGAACCTGATGGCGGGTGTACCACAGAAAGTTCGAGAATTGTACAGAAAAAAAAAGATTAAAATCTTAATCAACTGTTTCTTATGTAGATATGACTCTGTTATTGTGAAATAAACAATCGGTTTTGCTGAATTATGTGTACATTTTTTTTGCTGCTATTATTTTGGTGTCTGAAATTTAACGTGGACGGGCTTTTAGAACGAGTAGGGACTTTTAAAGCATGTTCAAGAAATGAAAAACTTGACGCCTAAAACATTTCATGTGAATGAAGATAAACAAATTCAGTTTTGAACAAACTTAAGTAAATTCGTTTTAGTTCAACTCATGAAATAACCATTGTTCATAGTTGCTGCTGTCGAGTTTGTTTTTTTTTTTTGCTTATATACATATTCTACACGAGAAAGAATAACTGTCGCATGGAATCCGACCCAGTCACATGGAATCCCGTAAAACTGACGTGGTTTGTCAACAAAAAGGTGAAAAAAAGAAAAATCCAATTCCTTCTCATTTCCGTTGTACTATTTAACTACACCCAGGACTTTTCTACTTTTCCGGGAACATCTAAAACCCCTGATGCCCTGATGTTAATAACAGAAGCGGTTCTCATGTAATGACATTGTCGAAGGTATCTCCAAGTACTTAGAAATATCTGACCCTCTTAAGAGCATTGTTCCGGTAATGCTTCCCACAGTGAGAACGATTTTGAAGCAATTGAAAATAAAGTGGCCCCTCCTTACAGCAATCATTTCTTATCATAGATTATTTTCAAATTGAGAGGATTTGATCACTGTTCTGCAGTGAATTGTAAAATTATATTGTTATTCCTAAAAAATAATCATTCAAAATTCTCGGTTTTTTTTTAGTAACACGTTTGGCTGGTCCAGCCGCATTTGGCAGAAGATTAGACCACACACTTTGTTCGAATTCATTATCGTTGGATTGCACACGGAATGTAATCCATGATCCCCACGGCAGGAATCACTTGCCCATAAAAATTTCAATTGCCACTGGATTCAATCCGTCGGAATTCATCAACGTCGCGTATGTTCTAACCCGTTACATCGATTGGACAAAAGTCCGAAATAAAAAAAGTCGGAATATCAACTTCCTAATTTTCCAATAAATATATTTTTTAATATTTTGCACACTATGTGAAATTTCTCTTACCAAAAGTTTATGAAAATTGGATGAAAATTGTGCTCTCTACAATATTTCCAAATATGGGTCCTACACTGATAGGCAAAATAACGGGTGTCCACTAAAAAATGAGAATGATTTCAATACTTTTCCATGAGAACAAAAACGGCCGCATAGAAATGTCACTTTAGATGAATGAATCGTTGCACTCTCCAGAAAATTTTCATACACTCTTATTTCACTCTAACATGTTCAGTCGTGTTCAGCATGCCGTCGAAACAGGAAGAACTGCGCGCGCGCGTTGTACAATTCTTTTAAGCGAACGAAGATCGTGGAAAAAAATACACGGTGGACCATTTTTGTCGTGAAAAAGTTCCGGTATCCACCGTATACCGTATCCTGGCATGCATGAGAGTAACCCGGAAGAAAGGTTGCGGCCGTCCAGCGAAAATAATGAATGAGAAAACGCTCCGCTCGCTGCGCAGCATGTTCAACAACAAGGATCGGTAAGTCAACGGGAAGCAGCCCGAAAGTTCCATTGTTCGAAGTCACTCATCTGCAAGACGCTAAAGAATGAAGGAATAGTGTGTAGAAAGAAAACCAGATCCCCAGAGTACACAGATGAGCAGATTCAAACCGTGAAATCCCAATGCCGCTGGATGACTCGGAATTACGGCGGAAAATCTTTCGTTCTGGACGACGAAAGCTACTTTCCTCTTTCGAAGTCTCAGATACCGGGAAACGACCGATTCTACACTAAGGACAAATCTACTACTCCTCCAAAAGTAATGTATAAGTTCAAGCACAAATTTGAATCGAAGGTTATGTTATACATCGTAATATCCGATAAGGGTATTTCGAAGCCGTGGTTCAAACCAAGCGGTTTGGCCATCAACCAGGAGGTGTACCAAAGAGAGTGTTTGCAGAAAATACTCATCCCATTTCTTAAACAACATCACTCGGATGGCAAATACGTGTTTTGGCCGGACAAGGCATCATCGCACTACGCAAAAAAAAACGCTAACGTTTTTGGAGAGCCAAAATATACCATATGTCCCAAAAGACCGGAATCCGACAAATTTGCCACAGTGCCGTCCTATCGAGGATTTCTTCGGTCTTTTGAGCTCCATGGTATACAAGGATAATTGGAAGGCCAAGAACACCAAGCAACTTACCAACAGGATCAAAAGCTGCATCCGAAAAATCGATGTGGCTGCCGTCCAACGGTCATGTTCCAGCATAACGACTAAGCTGCGCCGCACGGCGGACCACGGACCATATGACAATATTCACTAAACTTAGTTTGAAGATTTAAGTTGACCCTTTTAATAAAATAAATCAGTTTGAACAAAACTTCACTGGTATTTTTTTCCTGACCCATTCTTTTCGTTCTCATTATTTAGTGGACACCCGTTAAATCTCTTTTTTTTTTTTTTTCTTTTTTTTTTTCTTTATTAAAATACACACACTATTTTTTTTTTTTTTTTTTTTTTTTTTTTTTTTTTTTTTTTTTTTTTTATTTATAAAAAAAAAAAAATTTTTTCTAAAAAAAAAAAAAAATTGTGTTGAAAAAAAAACGGCGACAAAATAAAGTGCCCACTTCATTTAGGCTACAGAAAACATAAATTAAAGTAAAATAAAAGCATTTCAATAATTGATGTGTCCTCCTTTGGTCTTCAGGACCTCCTGCAGGCGCTTCGACATGCTCTCGACCAGGTTCTTTAGGTGCTGTGGATCTAGCTCTTCCCAGGCGCGCTCCAGGGCTTCAAAATAGTTATTTTTATTGGTAACACCAGTTTTGTCAACCCTGGCATCGAGAATTGATTCGTCCGTCCAGAGAATCGTTTTCCAGAACTCTAGGGGCTTATCAGCATGCTCCTTAGCAAACTTAAGCCGTTTGGCTTTGTTTGCCTTGCTGATAAATGGGCGCTTCCGGGCAAGTTTGCTATTCAACCCCTGTGCTACGAGACGGCGACGAACAGTTCGACCGGAAACTGATAGCTGAAGGGTTTCCTGGATCACGCGGACAGTTACCTTCGGGTTCTTCTTAACTTCGCGCATGATCCTGCGAGAAAATCTGGAGGTTTCGCTGATCCAGACGGGCCTTGAAGAGAAGTTCGTATTCCAGCAGGACAACGAACCGAAGCATACTGCCAAGAAGATCAAGTCTTTCTTCCGGTCTTGTCGGATCAAAGCTTACTAGGATGAAGATCATGTTATTTGGTCTTGTGCTAAGCATCGTAGACTCAGATCTTTACTTTATGACTTCTGTTAGCGTGAGGGTCATGTTAAACGCGAAACTACGAGGAGGATAAAATACCGGCGGACTTGTGGCAACGGAGTAAGAAATCAATGCTTGTGGTTTTACTTTTAACAATTCAATTCGTACTACTTTGTTTCAATTCCAAAGAACATTTATATCCGATGGAGTCAAAGGTCAGAAGGCCAAGATCGTTGCCCTCTGAAAGACAAGAAAAAAAATGCATCATCCAGTTGATTTTGTATTGGTCAGTTGACGAAGTTTGTGAGCACTATTAGTTTTAGATCGGTTTCGATCAGGACCCCCCCCCCCCCCCCGCCCACACAAACCCCCCCACAAAAAACAAAGAAAAATTTCCCCCCACTTCCTCCCCCCCCCTCCCCACCCCCCGCCGGGGGGGGCCGGGGAGTTTTTTTATACCCCCACAGAAAAAAACCCTTATTATTTTAAACCATAAAAACCCCACCAGACCCCCCCCCCCCCGGAAAAACCCCAGAATACGTCCTAGAGGCCATTGTAGCGATTTCTCGTTATTGTTGACTACCTGAGCAGAAGACAACAACATATGAATACCTAATTTTGATCTTGATAACTGGTCTTGGTATTAAAAAGCTCAGATTAAGAGGTAAAATACCTAAGCAAAATACCTAAGAATTGCAAGCAAAATATCTCTCGAATAACAAAACTTGTTATTTCGGATACCTGGGAATACCTTAGAAGTACTATTTTGGTATTGTCTTACCTCAATTTGGTATTCGGATAACATTGTGGGAACAATTTTATGGTATTTTCCTCAGGAATTTTACCTCTTAATCTGGGCTCTTAAATACCAAGGCCAGTTATCAAGTTATTCGTTCCTGCTCGGGTAGGAGCACAAAATCACCCTCTGTGACATTTTGGGATCTTGCTTGCCATTTCGTTAGGCGTTGGAGCAACAGCACGTACTCAGACTGCCACCGAGCCCGAAAGTTTTGAGCGACCCGTTGAACATAATTCCACCGTGATAACGATTTTATCTGCTGTTCGAGATGTGGAGACCGAGCGGGTATGAAGACCCAGTGGACTCGTTTGTTGATGAGAAAATCATCAACCTGATTGATCCTCCTCGTAGTTTCGCGTTTTTCTTGGCCCTCACGCTAAAAAATTCCTTCGGGCTCGAGGTGTACAACCCAATTTACCGATTCAAGATATTTTGGGTCTACGTGATCTAGAGTTTATGAAATTCATATATGTATTTTTGACTTAAATAAGCCTTAGATTGTAGTTTGTTCAACCTGTATGTTGAGTTTTAGATTTTAGTGTTTGTATATGTGTTATTTTGCAGTGAAAATGTTGAAATAAAAAAAGTGTTCGGTTAGAAGTAAATAATAAGAATTAAAAAAACACGTGTCTTGTAAATGATAACTTAAACATCCACTCATTCTTCCCATCCATAAATTGTTATTCCCTCTAACCTCAATACCACAAAGTTCAACTCAGTGGACGCAGTGGTTCTACAGTGGTAATTGATTCTTCCTTTTTTTAACTCTGTGTTTAAGATCAATATTGATATTGATCAATATATAAATGAAAAAGTTTGCACTGTAAAATTGATTAGATTGAGCATGTAAAAAACCATTTAATTGATAATATAAAGATTGCGGTCAAGTTCGCAATCGCTCGTTGTACCAAACTACAAAAAATCTCTGTTTGCATTATACCGGGTAAATGCTTGAATTTGTGGTTTGCTTGGAGACGCTATGCTAACACTTTGGATATCGGAAACATAGACCGTTTTCTGCGGCCTTTGTTCTTCAATTTTCAATACGGCTCCACAATACCTTTTAATAGCAACGCGATCAATCTTCGGCAGCAAAATTTTACCCGTCCATATGAGCCTACCGAAATTTGAAATCATTTATTTTTAAACTGGTTGTCAGGAGTTCGTGTTTTCTGATGAGACAATCTTTGTCTTGCAACAGCTGCACAATGTTCAAAATGATCGGCTGTGGGCGCTTACGTTGGCCAGCATCCCCCCGTCCTACATAAACATCCCGCGGTTCCAGAGCACCGCGTCGATGATGGTTTGGGGGCCGTATCCAGGCGTGGGAAGCTCCCACTGGTGTTTATCGAGAAAAACGTGAAAATCAACGCCACGTACTTTAAGACCAAGGTTCTGGAGAAGGTTGTGGCTCCGGAACTTCGGGACCTCTACGGGAAGGATCATTACGTATTTCAACAGGACGGCACATCGGCCCACATGGCGAATATCGTCCAAGCGTGGTGTCGGGAGAATTTGACTGATTTTCTCTATAAAGCTTTGTGGTATCCCAGCTCCCCGGACCTTAATCCCCTGGACTTTTATGTATGGTCGTACTTGCTGGCCAAGCAGAGCAAACATCAAGTGAGTACTATGCATCAATTTAAGAAGCTCGTTTCGAAGATTTGGGACGTGATGCCAATGGACCAGGTGCGTGCCACTGCGATTCTTTTGAGAAACATCTCAAGCTCGTCATACAGCACTAATGGAGGGTGCTCCCATCTAATATGTCGTAAAGGTTCTCAATAAACATTGCTTCAATAAAAATTGACTCTGAAAAGAATATCTTGTATTTTCATTTGTTTAAACACATTTTTAAGCAATATGTTCATGGGGATTCCATACAATTTTATCGAGATTTCCTGGATTTATAATGGTTAATAGTTGACATTTTATTGAAACATTTTATGGATCATTTAAACTTTTTTTTATGGATATGCACTTAAGTGTTATGGGTTATGAATGCGTTTTTATAAATCGATTTTCATTTCTTTTATGGATCGTTTATTAGTTTTTATATACAAAACTATGCTTGGGAAATATCACCTTGTCGAAGTCCTTTGCGTGTTTCAAACGAGTCCGATATAACACTCGGTAGCATTACACAACACTGTATGCCTCATCGATCTTAGCCTTCATCGGTATATTTAGGTTCCTTGGAGAACTGTCCAGGAAATAATTATCCAAAGTTCTTCAAGATCTATAGTAGCATACGCGGCCTTGGAATCGACGAAATATTTAATTAACTTGGAATCACAAAATTGATTATTAAACATTCCTGAGGTTCTTTGGAACTTTTTAAGCATCTCTGATCGGCTAAGTATCAATCAATTTGCTTAGCATCAGAAACGATCAGCATCACCTTAATTTTCGACCGACATTGACGTGTTTTTTTTTTGTTCGGTTTCGGCTCATTTTTGGAGCGCCATTCGCTACATTGTTGGGCAGCCTCAACATAATTTTCATTTACCCATGTATCGTCACCAGTAATGATGAGTTTGATGAATGTACCCTAGCAAAGTAAAATAACAAACTGATATCATATAAATAACAAGTTTTGTTATCTCAGATATCATTTTGAACTCACCTGTTATCGCATAACAAAATTAGTTATCAACATTCAATAATTTTGTTATCATCTGTTATCAATTTTTAAAGACGATTTTTGGCGAACGTTACTGAATACTACCAGTATGCTGAAGAATGCAGAATATCACCAGCATGTCATGGATATGAAATTGAGCTTTTCACCAGAAGCAGAACTTTAGTTATATAAATATATATAAATATATATATTTAGCGTATAAATTTGATATCATTTTGATAATATAATTAGAAATTATCTCAAGTAATTTGTTCATGTAACAAATTTTTTTATCAAAATGAACTCAATGATGATAAAACGAGTTAATGTTTTGATATCCAACATATATTAATTAGTTATCCTCTTTGTTATTTTGGCTGTTTATTCAGAATGATAACATATTTAGTGATCAAACAGTGATAATCAGATATTATAGCTTGTTATCACTTTGGTATAAACCTTTGCTCGGGTAGTATCATCAGCAACGTTGGCAACCTCTACTCGACATTGTTTTTGCAAAAAAATCAGATCTCTTGGTACAAGTCTGGCGGCGACGCATTTTATACCCAAAACATCAACCAAAATGTGTTAATTCTATCCATAAGTGATGTTGAGTTCCTCTGTTATCTCTGTAATGACAACACGACGATTTTCGAGCACAATTCCCATTGCTCTTTTGATGTTATCATCATTAACAGCAAGCAACTCAAAAGTTCTTTGATAATACTAATCGCATTATTTTTTGGTATGTGAAAAGTCAGAACCAGCCTTCCTTCTGATCATTCTATTGACTAATGTTCTGAATCTGATCATCCACCGAATTGTAATTCTTGCATCCATTAAATATATGACTGCGTTTTTTTGCTTCTCAACGTTCTATTCTTGATAAGCTTACAACAATTTTAACTGAGCCCTTCCTTGTCGATGTTTGAATCTGTATATTTTGTGACAAGCATATTACTCAATGAAGAAATAATAAAAATGATTCTCGCTTCAAATCCTGCAACCAAAATAGCTATCTCAAATTGAGAAAGAATGATCGAACAAGCAAGATAAATTTTAGTCATGAAATATTTAATTCTAATGAAGAGAGGCAACAATGCACGGTGTTATAATTTTAAACAAAATTCGTCCAAAAACCTTAAAACATTTACCAGTTTTGTTTAGTTTTACACGGTCTTCATGATATTGATTATTTTGATAAAATTATAATATATTGATAAATTAAAAGAAATGTTCAAATAATTTCATGTATTTAACAATTATTAAATTGTTAAAAACGGTTTGTTTCGTAAAGAAAATTAAAGGTAAAAATGAAATCCGGTTTGTCAATGTAAAGATGAAATTTGATGCAAAATTATTTACAATTTCAATCACTAAAAATGAAACGTTTTTTTTGTAGTGTTAGAAGTAATCGTTAACAATTGAAAATAGAAGTGGATCAATTTGTGCGAAATACATATTATTTACGAACAGAGCTTGCTATCTTTCGGCTATAGAACTGCCATAGCTTCATTGAATATATTGCATTAATATGCTGACATTATGAGACATCACGAGACTCAAGAGACATAAGGGTGGTTTTCGCTCATTGTGCGTCAGTGGTACGTGTAGAATTTCTAAGAATTCTTCCTGTTCCATGTTATTCAGAGGAGAAAGCTATAAAATTGACTGCTGCCTTTTCTTCAGGCCGATGCAATAGTGTAGAGAAGCATTCTGCAGGTATAGATGAAAATACAGTTGGTTGTTTTTGGAACCATCCTAATCACGATGGGAGGGCCTACTAGTCGGAGGCAATACTGTCACTGGAGGTTTCCTGGGTTATAAACATATATATGGTAGTCAAATATTATTCTACCGTAGTTAGAATACCTCTCACATACCGTGTTATCCTTCCATGAAGAACGTTCCTTCTACCTGAAGGAATAAGAAAAGGTTGGGTTCACAAAAACAAAACTAATCGTAAATGAAAATTAAGTTGTAAAGATAAATCCGAAGGCGGTATTTTACCGAAACCAAACTCAAATATTTTATAAACACTCTCCATTGGAGATGCAAAGGATGCGGCGAAGAAATGTACATCAATGCAAAGTAAGGCATAAGATGAGAAATGAAGGTAGCAAACTGTAATAAAAATTTATGGAACTGTTTGGGGATAAGGAAATGTTGAAGCAGAATGAGCATTAATTCAATTGGATGCTTATTATTTATGGCACCTGGAAGATAAAACTCTTCTCTGAAAATCCAACTTGGGCAGTAGTTTTTCATTACCGCCTGTGGTGAGCTACTGCTCCTCAGATTGCACGTAGAACATAGGCGTAGAATTAGGTTTTATGGAAGGTCATGTGGTTTGGCAAACACGTGCTTGAATTCTCGTCCTTCACTAGACACTAAACTTCTCACCCGTGCTCAAACATTTTATAGCACAAATTGCAAATTTTAACCTTCACCCGAGCATCTGTTTGTTGCATGGTAATCATCTAATTGCCAAACAACCGCACCCATAGCAGCCACTCTACATTATACACAGCAGATGGTAGCCGATAATAATTTATTTAACAATCACGCTCAATTCGAATAGCTAACATAAATGCATGTTAGCGTCGACCAGCAGCGCCGTGTCCGTTAGTCGACGATCCAAGGCCGAAGTGATAGTGAACGCTGTTTATATCGATGATGGTTGAAATAGTGTTTGAGATAGCAATTTCACCCAATCAAACTGTCTGCCAACGTAGAGAATAGAATGTAGCAAACACAAATCTTGCCATTTGCCTACGGTAGTCTCAAGGACGCAATTGGAATTCACACGGTACTGGTTTATGGCGGTTGAAGTGCGGCTGTTGTTGTTAGCTATGGTTCATGGTACAAGGCTTCGCAATATTGTCGACCTTTTTTATTTTGCTCCTTGAATCAATGTTATAAATCGCGATTTATAACAACGCAACCCACCTCACGATTTTGGAAACAAATATCTCAATTCAAAAGCAGCAAACAGCGATATTTTTGTTATGCAACACATAGGCCTATAGAGAGATTTGCAAACCTTTGCCACTTTATGACCGAAACAATAAGCCTTGGAATTTTTGCAAGATAACAGTGCTCTTTCACACTTTCTCATTCAGGAAATCTAATCTGCTTTCTCAAGGAAACAAAAGAGTTTTAAAAATGTCGGCACAAAGTTTTTGGAAAAATGAAAAATGTATGAAACATGGCAGTCTATTTTTCAATATTTTTGTTTGTAATGATGCACAGTTTGCATGAGGAATTTGTGCAGTAAATGATATGTTTGAGATGTATCATATTATCATCATATTTACAATGCATGTTATGTGGTTTATTTACTTTCTTTTAATTTGGGAGTTGATAATCATTTAATTTGAAATAAAAAAATCACCTTCTCTTCAACGACTGTAGTTGGACGCTTCCAGAAACATCCGCATTATACAAATAATTTTGCGGGTCACAAAGTTAGATAGATTTGAAAATATATTTGTTAAACATGCATTTTAAAACAATTTTCAATCAGTATTAATATTTTATTAATATTTTTTTTAATTTTATATGTAGAGCTACAGCAAGTAAATATAATATTGAGTGTTCTTTCGTAAAAACTAAGTATGATATGCGATTTATATTCCACTGTTTTTACAACTATGACTAAAAAAAAGGATTTTAAATGACACCGTTTACAATCAAAGGTCGTACACACCTTATTCATAAGCATTAGACAATGAACAAAACATATCGCATCACATATTTGTATTACTTAAGGTTTCACCGACTCTAGCGGGAATTAAACTATCACTTCGTGACAATACGGCAATACACCGCGAGATCACGTTGCCTGGTGACGTCGTTTACCTTGCGGTCTTGCCTACAAACCTTTACCCACTAGCATTCATAAAAAAATATAAACCATAAACCGTTTAACCCTTATGTGTTCGACAAAAAAAAAACACCTTTAAGTGATCGACAGGGTACCCGGGTACCCATCAATTTCAAATGATTATAACTCCGGCAATTATAAACCGATTTTAATTCTTTTGGGACCGTTAGATTCAAAAACTCATTCGCTTCATGGCCATTGCCAAAAATGTCCGGTTAAGTACATCTGGTTCCTGTAAATCCGGGTTTTCGGGGCTGTGTTCCGGTAAGGAGACACAATTTCGGAAAATCTATTGAATTTCGAGGAATGGATGTCTAAATCTTTTGAATAGTTCCTAGAAACTATTTCTATTCTATTGTGGGCCACATGCCAACTTGTTCCTGGAACGGCTATTCTGTAACAGGTTCCCGTGGGGCCTCGAGTGGCCATGAACATTTTCAGTAGAAAACCCTGGCAATATGGGTATCAAAATTCATGAAATTCCTCCAGTAGGATATTTTTCAAAGTTTTGTGGCCATCTGATTATTTGTCCTTGGACCGGTCATTCCCGAACAGGTTCCCGTCGACAGGGTACCAATCACTTAAGGGGTAAAAAAAATCGAAGTCCCCCCTTCGGCCCCCCTTGGTACTATACGAAATGTTTTTATGCCAAATGTTGCCCTCCAACTTTTATTAAGATGTCACAGAATTTCAGCTTCTTGTTTTAAAATAAACTATAAAATTTCGTAATCTAAAACATGAAAAGGTACCCGGGTACCCTGTCGATCACATAAGGGTTAATGTTCTATGCAGACTTACAGTTCCAAGTTCATCAATACAAGTATATTATTGACATATGCGGGTAATTTTTGTTTTCTTTTTTCGGAAGAATAATTACTATATAATACAGGATTTTTTTAATTATGCTTCCCGTTGACCAAACTCGAATTGCCAAGCCATTCACTCAACTCTTGTCACAAGATTCTGTACAACCACCACTACTCGTCAACTTTGTTCGCCACACATCACCGGCATGCTTTAAGCTGCTTCTCGATCCTAACAGTTTTTGGTTCTTCTACTTATAGATCGTAATGAGACGTGACTGGGTGACTGGCTCCGTGGTTACCCGTTTTGCTTACTGAGCAGGTGGCCGGGAATTTGACACTTGCCTTTTACTATCACCATTGGATTTAATATAAAAAGCAGTCTACTGCGCTTTCATTGGTCGCTTCACTTTACCACACACAGATAAAAAGAAACATTTAATTTTCTGCGTTATCTAATGCACAAAAGGGAAGGATTTGGCAGAAATGAATGGGATATTTCATGTAAATTTTAATCAGATAACGCCTGGATGTAGTCTGTTGTATGGAAGATTGCCAACATTCTTGTATGGCGTATGACAGATTGCATACAATTTCGTTGTTTACGCTTCCTTTGACTTACAATTTAACGAAGGGAAATTTTACACGCATGTTCAAATTTATTATTTTTTTCTGTGCAGTGTATCCAAGATTTCAAAATAAATTTTGAAATTTAAAAAAAAAAAAATTCTCGATCGTATTGAAAGGGTGCGCTTGTCCTTGGCCACCACCTATACATCCCAAGTAACACAGCTAGTTAAAAACAAGTTGAAAACTCTGTCCGATGTTAAAACAGATAATTAATATAATGTTTTAATACTTTATTTCATACTTTAATATGACATGAACAGCGCAAAATATAAAGCGTTATAAAACACAGCGTGAAAAAAATTATTCGAACACTTTTGACAGTTGAGCTTATATAAATAAAAAAACAACACCCTGGCGTAGTGGTTAGCATCCATACCTCTCACGCCAAAATCACGAGTTCGAATCTCACCCCGGATAAGTGACGACAATAGCCAAAAAGTTTTTGAGTAACTACCGACGGGAGGTGAACCTGCCACCCAAGTAACCCTACTTGTAGTATACACGTTGAATGTACTATTAAATGACAAATACAGGTAATCAATATATTTGTAAAATACTCTATTTCAAACTTTAATATGACGTTAAAATTGCAAAAACCATAGCGTTATAAAACAGAAAATGGAAGAAAATTATCGCCATAAAAAAATATAACATCGCCAAGCGTGGGATTTGAACACTAGTCCTTGGCGTGAACTGTTTCCAGCTAGTTGCTTAGCCAACTTCGATTGTTGAAAAGTCAACTCTGAGTACCTATGATTTGCTACCCGTTGGCAGTGACACCTCAATCTTGTACAAAAATAAACACGTTTTGCAAAACATAGTTTGTGTAATGTAATTTCAACAGTGTCTAGAACTATCCATACAATCTTCTCCTGTTCATATTTTATACATGTATGGGCACATGTTTAAATGAACAATAATAAAGTATTACTCACTTTCAGCTGTTAAAAAAGTATTTTTAGATCGGGGCGACCCCGGCGTAGTGGTTAACATCCATACCTCTCACGCCAAAGTCACGAGTTCGAATCTAACCCCGAAAAAGTTACGAAAATGCCCAAAAGCGGTGTTTGCGTAACTACGACGGGAGATGAACCAGCCCGAGGCTAAAAATCTCAATAATCAAGAAACAAAAAAAAATTTTTTTAGCGTTCATTGGTCAGAGTGATATTAAAATACGAGAGATCGAAACCGCTCCGAACTTGACATGTTTCGCAACACGTTAATAATATATTTATGAAACAATCAATTATAAATCATTCTCAAAAAAAGTTTTGTGTGTTACTTGGGCAGGGCTGAAAATCTCGATAATAAAGGAACAAAAAAAAAAAAACAAAGAAACCAGAAACCTTGCCAATATGCATTTCCTGGTTGAAAAGGCTCAGCAGAAAATAACAATTTAGGCTGTCAACAAATCGGCACTTTCGGCACATTACGGGAACTCCCAGAACATTGCAACGCTTGTAGACACACTCAAAATACCACAGGAGAAAATGTGCTGAGCGATCCACCCCTTGTCCAAACCGCTCCAAATGTGGCATGTTTTGCAAACCGTTTATTATAAACTTATAAAACTGTTATAGTTTGTCATTCTATTATAGTTATATAAGAAATTTTATATTCATAATAAAAAAGAACTTTTTTGTATTACTTATGAGAGTTGACAGCAAACCATTCCATGACCTTCTATCCGTAATGACAGGGTGCCAAATCCGGTCAAACCATCACGACAGAATCGTGTTTTTTTTTCAGACACTCGTTTGCTGTGGGTTTAAATATCTCACACACCGATTACTATATTGAACATGTTAAAGATAATCCAAATCAAATCTAAATCCAATCCAAATCCAATCCAAATCCAATCCAAATCCAATCCAAATCCAATCCAAATCCAATCCAAATCCAATCCAAATCCAATCCAAATCCAATCCAAATCCAAATCCAATCCAAATCCAATACAAATCCAATCCAAATCCAATCCAAATCCAATCCAAATCCAATCCAAATCCAATCCAAATCCAATCCAAATCCAATCCAAATCCAATCCAAATCCAATCCAAATCCAATCCAAATCCAATCCAAATCCAATCCAAATCCAATCCAAATCCAATCCAAATCCAATCCAAATCCAATCCAAATCCAATCCAAATCCAATCCAAATCCAATCCAAATCCAATCCAAATCCAATCCAAATCCAATCCAAATCCAATCCAAATCCAATCCAATCCAAATCCAATCCAAATCCAATCCAAATCCAATCCAAATCCAATCCAAATCCAATCCAAATCCAATCCAAATCCAATCCAAATCCAATCCAAATCCAATCCAAATCCAATCCAAATCCAATCCAAATCCAATCCAAATCCAATCCAAATCCAATCCAAATCCAATCCAAATCCAATCCAAATCCAAATCCAAATCCAATCCAAATCCAATCCAAATCCAATCCAAATCCAATCCAAATCCAATCCAAATCCAATCCAAATCCAATCCAATTCTGTGCCCCACAATTTTGTATATGGCCGATTGGCTCTATCCGGCCGACATTAAATAAGGCACGATGACGGACTTCTTCACTCCGGCGTGAAGCCGGTGGTAATTACAAACCATCGAATGTAGTTTCTTTACTGCTTCCGTAAACAAACTGATAGAGCTGTAATTTATTTTTCTGTATAGCTTGCTTATATTTATGGACGAACCCACCACCAGAAGTATAATCACATGAAAAATTGATGAAATTTGTCCGCCTCTTTTTTTTTTTCAATGCAAGCGTTATACATAAACTTTTCCAAATACATGATTATTGTTTTAACGTTTTTCACAATTTTCTGATCGTTTTTCAGTTTTCAATAATAAAGGATAATTTGCCGAAGTTGCAAGCTGAGCTGTAGATAATTGTTCCTAAAGAAAAAAAAATCGTTGTAAATCTCTTCTTCTTTTAACAAAGAAATCATAGCTTATACCTATATTCATATGTTCAAGATTTTTAATAGGATTTCCAATGGCAAAACTTATAAAAAAAAAAAGATCAGAGCCCACCCATCCATCAACATCATAGTAATAAGCCTGAGGTCAACACGGAAGTCAAATCGAAAGAAAATATTCGATTCGAGCATTTGACTTACCATGCAAATTATCGCAAATTTTCTTTCCATACGAGATCCGCATGGTGAAATCTGGTTTTTCTGCAGCTGGGACATTTATAACGAAAATGACCTTTGAAAAACTAAAAACGGGAGTTCTGAGCATTGTTTACAAATCTATTGTCGTACTATATTTATAACCTCAAATTATTTCCTCTATTTTGTTTATTGGATTAGATTTGAGATACAGAAACAACATACTTATCATACAATAAAACCAAACAAACATTTGATTATCATGTTAACTATGATGTTTGTCAAAATCCCATGAATTAGTTACAAGAAGTCCACATCGCGCATAGCCAATATGTCTCGAACAGGTGCATTGATTATCCTAGGTTTTGCTCTAACTCCATGAGCACAAGACCTTATTAATTAATCTGTGTCCAGGAAAACTTTTCTACATTCACAGAAATTGCTGTGATTAGACAATTTCGTCGAAGGTGGAGTCACTAAAATTTGAATAAATATTATTGGGACTGACAAGTGGATAAATCAACAATATCGATTTAAATCAGATCTATGCTATTAAAATGCCGTGTATTAATCAGAAGAGCTTACTCAAAAAGAGTGTATCGAAAAGTAGTTATAAACATCCAAAAATTTAAATAACACTTTATTAACATGATGGATATCAATTAAACTACCTACTGCTGCTAACCAGTTTTCCTAGAAGTCGGATATGTTGTGAGTCAATGCACCTGTCATTTTGAAGTTCCTTGACGATTGAGCAGTAGCATTCGATCGGTCGCAGTTGGGGACAGTTTGGTGGGTTGATATCTTTTTCAACAAAATCAACGTTGTTATCAGAAAACCACTGAATGGTTGATCTGGCATTATGGGCAGAAGCTACATACGGCCAGAATAGAGGAGGAATATCACGTTTTCGATGTAGTGGAAGCAATCTCTTCTTCAATCACTCGTTTCGATAAATTTCAAAATGGAAGATCGCTAGCCTCATGTGCAAATTGCTCGCCAAACGAGCATCTTTTCACCGATTTTCTTCCATTGCAACAGTCGTATCTGCAATGTTCTAGAATCCTCTTTCACTTCCGTTTCATCGTCGATCAAAACAAACTGCGAAGGATTGTCCAAAATACAGTTGTACAGATTTGATTTGGGCATTTCGCAAGTTGTCCGGCGGTGAGATTCGAACTCGTGACTTTGACGTGAGAGGTATGGATGTTAACCACTAAGTCGGAGTCGCCCCTATCATAAAATTTCTTGTTTAAAACTTCTCGATCCACCTGAACTCTTGAAAATGCGCGTTCAGGACTTGTTTTTACAGTAAAAGTTTAGTGAAAACGTAGAGATGTGCAATTTGTTTTTTATTTTTTATTTATCGATGTATTATTGATTTTTTACTAAGAAATGAATCTCTTTTTTTTTTTTTTTTACCATTCTGATATTCTCTCCATACACCCCTATTACCCAACAAACATCAATGCTGAATAACTGTTCAAATAAATTTGGAGAAGCTGTTCAGCTTGTGCTTCTAGAAAGCTGAATCACTTCTCCAAATTTGTTTTAGCTAGCGGTTATTCGACACTGATGTTTGCTGGGTAGTTCTCTACAATTCGTTCTCAGACAGTTTTTGCATACAATCAACAGTTTTCGAGTTAATTTTTTTGAATAAAACATGCAAAAGTGCAAAAATACTAAAGAATTTCCCAAAACTTACTCGAGAACCATTTTTTTCGATAAGTGGAACCGGCAGTTTCCTGCAACGAAAGCTTATGAAATGTTTTTTCCCGATCGGAGATAATCATTTTAAACATTCGACTTTTATCGGTCATTTTGTGTGGAGTCCGTTCACATGTATGTTTGTTTATACGATGTATATAAATAGACACTAAAATAATATGCATTAGGTTAATCTAAGTTGCGTATCAAATGTTTATATATACTTTTCTATACATTCTTTATTACTTATGCTCAATTTTTTTTAAATTCAACCTAAAATCTGAAACATTTTTTCAGACTATCACTAGTCCACTAGAAAAAGCTTATCCTTGACAGATAGGCCAATTTCGTCTGCTACTTATTTTTTGTTGAGACGTAGAACCACTGCGTCCACTGAGTTGAACTTTTGTGGTAGTCTGCTACTTACAGACTTCTTAAGTGTCGACACTGAGTCCGGAGCAGTTGACACTGAAGAAATTTGTTAGTCGCAGAAGAAATAGGCCTATTTGTCAAAAGATACATTTTTATAGTGGAATTTAAAGGAACTTGCTCGCGTTAACTATTGACAGTTTGTTCAGCTAGTCGAAAAATGTTCTTTTAGTTTTCTAGACTAGATTGGGAATCGAACCCAGCTATCTCCAGTATGAATGCTTCGCTTTTTTCGCACTACGCTATGGGCAGATTCAGTATAACTTCATAAAGTGTCATTTTAGAGCGTTCTATGATACCGTACAATAACCAACCAAACTACTTTCATTCCGCTGTCAGTTCGTGCACTTCGATTATGGATGATGATTCCCACGGCCAGAGATGATATGTTCTCCGAGCAAGGACGAGCATATCGAAAAATAAATTAACAATTATGCAAAAGTAGTTAACTAATCTACTCTCCTAGAGTTTGCATCATCATCATCGTAATCATCGCCAACCGTTGCTGGTTTGTCAGTTCCGATGCAGAGAAGAGGGAGTCGATTTCAACCAACACTTCTCTCCTTCATTTTTCGGACGAGTTCAAAATCCGGTGTTTCGGTGCCAAGTGCACGCAGAGCATAAGCAAAGTAAATTTAATTTAAATATTTGAATATTCATTTACCCCTTCCCACACCATTATCCCTACTCTTTGTGTTCAGATAAGATCGACCATGATTGAAGTGGGTTCATGTAGGAATTTTCATCATTTTCTCACTCCTTTTATCGGAGCAAGTTTGTCGATGTTTTAGCCTTGGTGGGATTCACGTGAAATGATGCAAAGCGGTTACATTTTCTTCCCTTTTTTTCGTTTCACACTTGAAAATCTTAGCATCCGACGTACTGAAAGCTGGATGCGGTATCTCCTGACGTGTGATGAAAAGTTTTACCGCTCGGACGGAGTTTATCGTGTGCCATTGAGAAAGAAAAGTTGTGTAATATAAAAGGGACATTTTGGAGCAGTGATTTTGCTAAATGAAGCGTCATCAGCCGGTCCGTCCCAAGAAGGATCAGCAGGATTTTGACCGACGCAATGCCAACGATGAATGAATCCGGCTCGCTTATCTTGGACATTGTGCAGTCAGCAAGTTATGGAACTTTTCGTGGAAGAGTGGAATGTTTCTTTGATGATAAGTTTGTTCTTTTTTCGGATGTTATGAAGGGATAATGATATGATTACTAATTAAATAAAGTGATGCGTAACGGGAGGGAGAAATATTGTATCATTTTTTTTTAATAAAACTTTTCGCTGAACCGGCAAAAATCAATATTCAATACAACCATCAACCCTCCGCAGTTTTCAATATCCCAGGCCTTCAACAATCTATTTAGCAAGTTTTCAAGCAACTACGCGTCAAAAAATCAATTGCACCTTTCTCCTGGAGATACGAATTTAATTTCAAAGGACTAAACTCGAAAAAAAAACAACATTCAACGAAACAACAGCTGACGTTTCCGCTGCTAGAAAAACGTTTCCGAAGGGTAATTGACTCTCCTGTATAGTTGGCCATATTTTCCGCGTTTCTATTGATTTCATTCCCTCCACTTCCGCTACTCGCAATAAAAAGCCAACGAACCATTGTCAGAAATGTTAAAAACTATACCATCCATCGATGGACGTGGCGGAAAAACAGTACTAAGACCGTTAGTTCTACCTGGCGACGACGGTGGTAGTGGATTGGCGGCAAAAGAATGTGCGCACTTTAGTATTGTATCGCGCTCGATGGCACATTCCCATCAAATGGCGTGTATAAACACAATTAACACCAGCTAGTTAGAAAAAGTGAAAAGTGATATCCTTGGCGCGTCGATGGCATGGGATCCAAAGACAAACGCGCGCTCGTGCCAGCCGGAAACATGACTGATAGGCAATTGAATTTTCCGGAGAAGCTAAAGTTCATGGTTTATGGATTGTGTGAGGGAATAAAAATAGCGGAGCACCTGTCTGCTACCTGTTATAAGATGAGCGTGGAAGGCGCGTACTGTTCTAGGGAGAGTTGTTTTGTGTTAGGGCTTTGTTTTTTAGGCTAACTGAATTTTACGAATATGAGTCTTAAGGTGACTGAATGGAACTGTTAGTATTTTATTTCAAAACGTTAGTATATAATTAATAAAACAATATTTTTTTCTGATTGGCTTTTTTGTTGCATTCAACAGTAATGACACCTGGATTGTCCACAAGAATTATACGAACTTTTGTTTTTTGACTAAATGAATTGGAATATGACTTCAAAAAAAAATTTCAAAATTCACTAATTTGTAAGGCTCAAATATGTTAGAAGCTAAGAACCCAAAGCAACCTAATATTATGGTCTCCATTATTTTGAAACTACAGTATAGAGAATACTCCTTAAACTTTTTTCTAGAAATTCTTTGAATTAATTCAATTAATTGAATTTTGAACTGGCTCTAAGTTGAAATCTTTAAAAAAAACTTAACCATTATTTGCTTGTATTCGTTTGTCAATGGCTCTTCATTATCAATGAGGCTGTTGTCGACATATCTCAATTTCGATAATGAGGAGTGTAAGGAAAAGTAGTAAATGCACATTTGATACGTATGTAACTGAGTTTAAACTTACGCATACTATTTTAGCGTGTACACTAAGGTATTTTTTAAACACGTTTTTATCACGCGGTTTGTTTTCAGCGATAAATTCAGAAAAGAACAACTTATCGACCTTATTCGAATCACATTTTTCGTTTTAAGCAACAAGTAATAATATGACAATTTTTCAAAAAATTCACAGTTTTTGGTGCAAATACTAAACATTTTAATAACTGTATTTTCACCATTCCATGAAAAGGTAACACATGCAAACAAAATCGGAGCAATTTAAAATGTTAATGCATGTGAATAGAACAATTCTATTTAATTTTTTTAAGCGCGGTTTCATGGTAAAAGTGGAACGTATCCGCCGTGTAAAAATAGACCTTAGTGTATTCGTTTTACGTTTTACTAACATATCAATGAGCCGTTTCTTTTCATCATCATGTTTTTGCAATATATCGCGGATTGAACCTAAGTACGAAAGAAAATTTGGCACGCTTCCCGAGCAAAGGATTGTACCAAATTGATAACAAATTCTAATACCTGGTTTTCATTGTTTGTTTACTGAATATGTTATCATTGAGGCTGAATAAACAGCCAAAATAACAGAATTAATAACAAAAAAATACTGATTGAATATCATAATTATAGCTTATTTTATTATCAGTGAGAACATCTTGATAACATATCCTGTATTTTAAGCCAATTTATTGAAATATTTTCAAATTTTGTTATCAATTTGAAATCAAACTCCCACGCTAATATCTGAAAAAACTTTTTTTAATGAAAAGCAAAATTTCTTGTCTAAATATGCTGGTAATATTTATAGTTCTTCATTCAATTGTATGTTTAAAATGATAACATGTGATAACAAAACTAGCCAATGGTGATAACTAAATTTGTTATTTGATAACAGCGGAAATCAAAACAATATCTGTGATAACAGAACTTGTTACTTATATGATACCAGCTTGTTATTTTCCTTTGCTAGGGTTGGTGTTCTAAAAAGGATGTAACATCCAATCTATGGCCAAAAAATTCAAAGGGCATAAATAGTGTATCGAACAGTAGTTAGCAACATTCAAACAGTAATTACTCCTAAACTTCTTAAGTTTTTTAAATTTTGTTTTGAGGTGACATGTTTGCTTGCAATCAATTGGTTTCGGCAACAAACAGTGGATCGTTTCAAAGATTAGTTCAATTTATATGGTGACCCGAAAGAAAATTCTCATGTACAACCAAATTGCAAAACGGGTGAAAGTGAACAACACTCGTGTAAAAAATGTAATCAACAAGTTTTGTGAGACCCTTTCCCTGAATTATTTGCCCCGATCCGGCAGGAAACCGGGACTTGAAAGTGATTGAAAAACCCACCAGCGTCGACGCGGGATTTGGCTTAGCAATTCAACACCAGTATCGGTTTGATTCAACGGATCAAAGCACGGAACTCTCTAAAAACGTACAAGATACAGAAGGTGCCGAAAAAGTCCCTGGAGCAGCAAGCTCGGGCCAAAACAAGACCGCGAAAACTGTATAACCGAACTCTAGAGAACAAAGACGGATGCATCCTGATCGACGATGAAACCTACGCCAAGTAAGATTCGCGAGCGCTGCCCGGACCGTAGTATTCAACGAAATCGGTGGACCAGGACTTGGACGACGCTGATACCATGGTAGCGAAGGAAAAGTTTGGATAGAAGGTGGTCACCTGGCAAGCAATTTATGCCTGTGGATGGTGGTTGTCGATGTTTGAAGAAGAGATTGCTTCCATTAAACAGAAAACACAAGGCACCTCCTCTCTTCTGGCCGGAATTTGACTCTACCTACTACGCCACGTCGGTTCTTCAGTGATTGGCAAACAATAATGTACAATTCGTGTTACAAGACATCAATCCGCCGAACTGTCCGGATCTTCGACCAATTGAACAGTATTGGGTGATTGTCAAGCGGCACTTTCGGAAGGAGCATATAGTGTCCCAAAACATGCAGGAGTTCCAGAAAAATTGGACAGCAGTCACGAAAGGCACAAAAGTAACTGTGTAGAATTTAATGAAGAATTTCAAGTCCAAAGTGCGATCGTTGTACAGAAACTCAAATTGAAATGTAACAAAAGGTTATTTTTCTCAAATAAATTGAAAAGTGAAGTCAAACTATGATTTTTTTACTCTTTTATTCAAATATCAATGTTGGTAACTGCTTTTCAATACACTCTTTACAGCAAGTTTAAAACGATTGAATGAAACGTATGATGAGCATTACATCCAGCAGGATCTGTCGAGAACTTAATTTATACTCAATTCCAGGAATCCTTGAAGATTGTACTTGAAAAAAATGCAACATAATCTTTTGTGTATAATTTTTAATTGCATGGGTAAACATATATGAAATTCAACTTGTGCAATGTTAACATGTTCAAAATTTCGATACAATCTGGCTAGTGGTTTCCAAGATGGCATCCAAGTAGACCTGTGCGCCAATCTATTTTGAATCTGCGGCGGCGTGTATGGTATTGTTAAACGGCGGCCGCGGCGCAGCCGGCGTCCCGCCACGGTCGTCCTTGGCGGCGGCAGCGGCGGCGTGGATCGGCGCGGGCATAAATTATCCTCTCAACATTTCCTTATGCTTATCCCTTTTATCTTTTTCGCTTCCTCGTGCACTGTAAAGACTTTAGGATCACTCCAAGTCTTATATTTTGATATCCACAGTGTTATATGACTCATGTCGATAAATTGACGTGTGTGTATGTGTATCTGTATTTTGTGTACAAAGATATGAGACTTAACATTATGGAATTTGTTTATAACAAGTCATAATTTGGCTTATTTATTTCTTACTAAATTTAACAAAAACTGTTTTTTCAGCGTTCAGAATTCCATTGCCAAGAGACGCAATGCACATTTCGTAATTGTCGTGTATGAAAATAGTTTAGCTTAGATCTTCACGAAGATTTCGAGTCAAGTTTTCAGTTCTGGAAGAAATCGACTATGATTTCACGGGGAATCTATTTATAATGAATTAACGAATGATGATATATTCAACAAATAATATTTAACTGAAGACATATTACAACAGAAGTTCTGATTAGATATTTTATTAATTTTGTACCCTAATTTTTAATGAACCATAAAATATAACAATCTTGTATTGTAAAAAGCGCAATGGATGGAGCTAACGAAACATCTTTCAATTGCAATAAAATTGCAATCATTCAATAATTCTAAATATCTAAAAATTGAATGATCAAAAATTCTAATATATAAAAATATCAAAATTTAATATCAAATCTAAAAATCTAGAAATAAAAAAAGCTAAAGTGCTAAAAATCTAAATATCTAAAAATCTAAAAATCTAAAAATCTAAAAATCTAAAAATCTAAAAATCTAAAAATCTTAAAATCTTAAAATCTTAAAATCTTAAAATCTTAAAATCTAAAAATCTAAAAATCTAAAAATCTAAAAATCTAAAAATCTAAAAATCTAAAAATCTAAAAATCTAAAAATCTAAAAATCAAAAAATCAAAAAATCTAAAAATCTAAAAATCTAAAAAATCTAAAAATCTAAAAATCTAAAAATCTAAAAATCTAAAAATCTAAAAATCTAAAAATCTAAAAATCTAAAAAATCTAAAAATCTAAAAATCTAAAAATCTAAAAATCTAAAAATCTTAAAATCTTAAAATCTTAAAATCTTAAAATCTTAAAATCTTAAAATCTTAAAATCTTAAAATCTTAAAATCTTAAAATCTTAAAATCTTAAAATCTTAAAATCTTAAAATCTTAAAATCTTAAAATCTTCTTAAAATCTTCTTAAAATCTTAAAATCTTAAAATCTTAAAATCTTAAAATCTTAAAATCTTAAAATCTTAAAATCTTAAAATCTTAAAATCTTAAAATCTTAAAATCTTAAAATCTTAAAATCTTAAAATCTTAAAATCTTAAAATCTTAAAATCTTAAAATCTTAAAATCTTAAAATCTTAAAATCTTAAAATCTTAAAATCTTAAAATCTTAAAATCTTAAAATCTTAAAATCTTAAAATCTTAAAATCTTAAAAAATCTTAAAATCTTAAAATCTTAAAATCTTAAAATCTTAAAATCTTAAAATCTTAAAATCTTAAAATCTTAAAATCTTAAAATCTTAAAATCTTAAAATCTTAAAATCTTAAAATCTTAAAATCTTAAAATCTTAAAATCTTAAAATCTTAAAATCTTAAAATCTTAAAATCTTAAAATCTTAAAAATCTTAAAATCTTAAAATCTTAAAATCTTAAAATCTTAAAATCTTAAAATCTTAAAATCTTAAAATCTTAAAATCTTAAAATCTTAAAATCTTAAAATCTTAAAATCTTAAAATCTTAAAATCTTAAAAATCTTAAAATCTAAAAATCTAAAAATCTTAAAATCTTAAAATCTTAAAATCTTAAAATCTTAAAATCTTAAAATCTTAAAATCTTAAAATCTAAAAATCTAAAAATCTAAAAATCTAAAAATCTAAAAATCTAAAAATCTAAAAATCTAAAAATCTAAAAATCTAAAAATCTAAAAATCTAAAAATCTAAAAATCTAAAAATCTAAAAATCTAAAAATCTTAAAAATCTAAAAATCTAAAAATCTAAAAATCTAAAAATCTTGAAATCTAAAAATCTAAAAATCTAAAAATCTTAAAAATCTTAAAAAAAATCTTAAAAAAATCTAAAAATCTAAAAATCTAAAAATCTAAAAATCTAAAAATCTAAAAATCTAAAAATCTAAAAATCTAAAAATCTAAAAATCTAAAAATCTAAAAATCTAAAAATCTAAAAATCTAAAAATCTAAAAATCTAAAAATCTAAAAATCTAAAAATCTAAAAATCTAAAAATCTAAAAATCTAAAAATCTAAAAATCTAAAAATCTAAAAATCTAAAAATCTAAAAATCTAAAAATCTAAAAATCTAAAAATCTAAAAATCTAAAAATCTAAAAAAAAATCTAAAAATCTAAAAATCTAAAAATCTAAAAATCTAAAAATCTAAAAATCTAAAAATCTAAAAATCTAAAAATCTAAAAATCTAAAAATCTAAAAATCTAAAAATCTAAAAATCTAAAAATCTAAAAATCTAAAAATCTAAAAATCTAAAAATCTAAAAATCTAAAAATCTAAAAATCTAAAAATCTAAAAATCTAAAAATCTAAAAATCTAAAAATCTAAAAATCTAAAAATCTAAAAATCTAAAAATCTAAAAATCTAAAAATCTAAAAATCTAAAAATCTAAAAATCTAAAAATCTAAAAATCTAAAAATCTAAAAATCTAAAAATCTAAAAATCTAAAAATCTAAAAATCTAAAAATCTAAAAATCTAAAAATCTAAAAATCTAAAAATCTAAAAATCTTAAAATCTAAAAATCTAAAAATCTAAAAATCTTAAAATCTAAAAATCTAAAAATCTTAAAAATCTTAAAATCTAAAAATCTTAAAATCTTAAAATCTTAAAATCTTAAAATCTTAAAATCTAAAAATCTTAAAATCTTAAAATCTTAAAATCTTAAAATCTTAAAATCTAAAAATCTAAAAATCTTAAAATCTAAAAATCTAAAAATCTAAAAATCTAAAAATCTAAAAATCTAAAAATCTAAAAATCTAAAAATCTAAAAATCTAAAAATCTAAAAATCTAAAAATCTAAAAATCTAAAAATCTAAAAATCTAAAAATCTAAAAATCTAAAAATCTAAAAATCTAAAAATCTAAAAATCTAAAAATCTAAAAATCTAAAAATCTAAAAATCTAAAAATCTAAAAATCTAAAAATCTAAAAATCTAAAAATCTAAAAATCTAAAAATCTAAAAATCTAAAAATCTAAAAATCTAAAAATCTAAAAATCTAAAAATCTAAAAATCTAAAAATCTAAAAATCTAAAAATCTAAAAATCTAAAAATCTAAAAATCTAAAAATCTAAAAATCTAAAAATCTAAAAATCTAAAAATCTAAAAATCTAAAAATCTAAAAATCTAAAAATCTAAAAATCTAAAAATCTAAAAATCTAAAAATCTAAAAATCTAAAAATCTAAAAATCTAAAAATCTAAAAATCTAAAAATCTAAAAATCTAAAAATCTAAAAATCTTAAAATCTAAAAATCTAAAAATCTTAAAATCTAAAAATCTAAAAATCTTAAAATCTAAAAATCTAAAAATCTAAAAATCTTAAAATCTAAAAATCTTAAAATCTAAAAATCTAAAAATCTTAAAATCTTAAAATCTTAAAATCTAAAAATCTAAAAATCTAAAAATCTAAAAATCTAAAAATCTAAAAATCTAAAAATCTAAAAATCTAAAAATCTAAAAATCTAAAAATCTAAAAATCTAAAAATCTAAAAATCTAAAAATCTAAAAATCTAAAAATCTAAAAATCTAAAAATCTAAAAATCTAAAAATCTAAAAATCTAAAAATCTAAAAATCTAAAAATCTAAAAATCTAAAAATCTAAAAATCTAAAAATCTAAAAATCTAAAAATCTAAAAATCTAAAAATCTAAAAAT
>JAHHFK020005299.1:0-23622 GCA_024533555.2 Aedes koreicus | reverse complement strand
GAAACATTTCTTGCCTCCAAAAACTTCCACTTGCCAAATTTGGTTTCCTTTGCTTGATTAGTTCTCGAGTTATGCAGAAATTTGTGTTTCATTTGTATGAGAGCCCCCCTTTCCAGAGAAGGGAGGGGTCTCTAAACTATCATAAGAACCTTCCCCGGCCCCAAAAACTCCTGCAGACAGACAGACAGACAGACAGACAGACAGACAGACAGACAGACAGACAGACAGACAGACAGACAGACAGACAGACAGACAGACAGACAGACAGACAGACAGACAGACAGACAGACAGACAGACAGACAGACAGACAGACAGACAGACAGACAGACAGACAGACAGACAGACAGACAGACAGACAGACAGACAGACAGACAGACAGACAGACAGACAGGCGGGCGGGCGGGCGGGCGGGCGGGCGGGCGGGCGGGCGGGCGGGCGGGCGGGCGGGCGGGCGGGCGGGCGGGCGGGCGGGCGGGCGGGCGGGCGGGCGGGCGGGCGGGCGGGCGGGCGGGCGGGCGGGCGGGCGGGCGGGCGGGCGGGCGGGCGGGCGGGCGGGCGGGCGGGCGGGCGGGCGGGCGGGCGGGCGGGCGGGCGGGCGGGCGGGCGGGCGGGCGGGCGGGCGGGCGGGCGGGCGGGCGGGCGGGCGGGCGGGCGGGCGGGCGGGCGGGCGGGCGGGCGGGCGGGCGGGCGGGCGGGCGGGCGGGCGGGCGGGCGGGCGGGCGGGCGGGCGGGCGGGCGGGCGGGCGGGCGGGCGGGCGGGCGGGCGGGCGGGCGGGCGGGCGGGCGGGCGGGCGGGCGGGCGGGCGGGCGGGCGGGCGGGCGGGCGGGCGGGCGGGCGGGCGGGCGGGCGGGCGGGCGGGCGGGCGGGCGGGCGGGCGGGCGGGCGGGCGGGCGGGCGGGCGGGCGGGCGGGCGGGCGGGCGGGCGGGCGGGCGGGGGGCGGCGGGCAGACAGACAGACAGTCGCCAGTATTCACTACAATTTTAGTTTATTTCTCAATTAATGGTAGTCTCATATCTCGGAATGTGTTTTCGCTGGATTTTAATCCCAGTGCATGTTAAATGTGGCTGGATTTTTATTTTTCCGTGTCGAAATTTTGTCCATCTCACCCCTTCAAAATTACATGAGAACAAAATCCTTGGACAATATTCCCGAGGGGATAGGTTACCTTAACCATTTTTAATTTCAGGACAATCGGAGTTTTGAATAAGAAAAAAGTATAAAGGCATGCAACCTGGCGTTACCTTGTTTACCTAAGAAATCCTAAGAAAAAATCATCAATTTCATGATTAATTAAACTTACTTGCCGAATTTTAACAACCTATCGATTGCAAGATAGTTATCAATATCTCGATCCCTGTCTTCCTGCATATTAAGACTAGATATTTTAGATTTACATAATATGTACACTCGCGATGGAAATTTTCACGATATTTAAGGCAGACATTTTATTATTTTTAAATTCAAACTCAATCGCGAAATTGCTGAAAGTCGAAACACGAAAATGTACACTGCAGTTGCTAGAACGAAACGACAAAGCGGATCACCGTCTCACACGCACCCCTCTGGATGGCATATCGCATCGAGATGTCATCATTTGTAATAAAAGCTAATTTCTAAAGGGCTAATGAACATAACTGAAGGAATGCATAGGCGATGAAAAGCATAGCGGCGGCGGCGTTACAAAATCGCCAGCGGCGGCGGCGCACACATCTAGGTTGTGTGGGATATGGGTAATCTTAAGTCATCTCTTGATTCTCGGCATCATTTCGGTGCATAACAAGGAGCAAAAATTTCAGAGACGACAAATCTCTCTCACGTTCCTAATCATCCATCCATCCATGGATCGTTGCAAAGTTCTTCCACCGTAAATGATCATCTGTACAAATTCGCACGTTGGTTTCATAATGCAACATAATTGTTTAAATGGTCGATTATCATTTCAAACGAAGAAGGCAATTTTCCAAAATGGGTTCATCTACCTCTCCTTCGCCATACGTGTTTTATACCATGCCCCTACAACAGCAGTGTGCTTGCGATATCGCGCTCCAGAACGCCACATTCACAACTGACCGTTGATTGAGCTGTTGTGCAGGGGCCCTCGAAAGTAAAAAGCATTATGAAGCGAACAGCCAGAATAATAATTTCCCCATTCAGGAGGGGGCGTGTTAACACCATGCTATCAACGGGTTTAACAACGCAGAACCGTTCATCTGGGCCGCCAAACCGCCCTCTGACTATCTGTGTTCGGGTTCTTACCGTCCGGCGGCATTGGCGATTATTTTTTTTCTACAATCGCCCGCCGGGCCGATTGGTCCAGTTTTCTTGTGGGAAAACCGATCAAGAAAGGGCCGCTACACACATATTAGCCGAGCCAGGTGCATCCCCCCTAATCATTAGAATATTCGCCAAACCGTGAAGCCGTTTAAGCATTTCCGCTCGTGAGTGTAGCAGTGGCGCCAAACAATGTAGTCACTTTCTATTGCGATCGCGAAAAAGTGCTGCGCAATGACGATCCCAATTTCCAGTTCAGTTTCGAACCTTTTCTCGAATCTTTTGAACTGATGCAAGAAAAAAGCATTGCTGTGCTTTCCACACGATGCACATATGCATAATGGTAAACACGGAAAGCCCTCAGTTAATAGCAGCGAAAGTACTTGAAGAATGTAACGTTGGAAGCAGCTGATGGCTGATGGCATCAAAGTCAGAAATAAGAAAAAGAAGATAAATGAACGCATGGCATCACTGCCATATGGTCACAGGGCTGCCCTGAATTAGAATGGAATCACAAGCGATCGGCGTGTAACGTTTGTGAAGTTCGTATTTACATTCCATTCCGCTTGTACAGTTGCAACTGCAGCTTCTTCTATCAACCCAAGCAAAGTCAATCCGTTGATGAATTGATTGAAGGTGTTTAAGGAGAATTTAGTAAAAAATTTCACCAACGCAGTCATTAATTTGTTCGGATTGGTGTAATGTGCCTAGTGAATGGCTATAGCACGCATGGGAATCAGAACCAGCCGCGTTAAACATTTACAAGAGAGGATAACAAACGGCTGAACCATAACTGTTGAACAGCTTTTTGAAATGGGCTGGTTGATGAAGGCACGCGCAATTGAAAAGGAAGAAAGCACGCGTGCCTTGTACTTATTTGATTTGATCGGGAATGAGCGGCATCTTTCGCACTTTAAGGCTAGGTACCTATTTGATTCATTCGAATGCGTGTATAGCGGAAATAGAACAAATTACTTGCATCCAGGCTTCCGCCCCCCTCCCCTCTCCCTCCCTTCTATGTTGAATTATGAACTGGCGGTAGGGTTACGTACGCAATGTGCTGGGGTTAATGATGGAAGAAGCGCAGGTGTAACACCAAAGAAGGAGAAATTTTTTTTGCTGTGGATTGAGGGCAACAACATTCTATGTTGATATAAGATCTAGGTCAACTAAATTAGTCGTTTACAGACTGATCCTGTTTAAAAAATTCTCATCGAGTTCACAAAAATCTAACATAGGAAATATCGATGCGGACTACTCCTAAGGCCTGTTTTTTTGTGGTTTCGTTTAATTATGGGAAAATTCAATGGTTTACCTTTTCTATTAGTTTCGTTATGCAACGGCGGTCTCTGTTCCGTAATTTAGCACCAATCACTGACGGTCATCGATCGTCATTCATCAAAGACAACAAAATTGGAGCTTCAAACCTGCGTAGAATATCAACCCGTCAACATACATCAGCCGGAAATCAAGGGAATGAGACGCCGGAAGGAATTTCAAATACGTTCAACCTAGCACCGGGTAGTTTGACAAAAGCTTTGCGCGGGGTCTAAAACAGATTGTATTTAAAAGATTATCTTATGAACTAGTATTCCTGAAATTTTCAGCCTTGGGTACTGAAGGGTACCTAGTAAAACCTCAGTTTGAAATAGTACAGGTTATAAGCCAATTTATATGTCACATGTGACGTAATGTTCAACAAACTAAAAAAAAATATATATGCGGGTACCCTTCAGTACCCAAGGCTGAAAATTTCCGATATCGGTCGATAGTTCTCCACGCAATGTGTGTTTCCAGTCTTGTGAATTGGAACAATTGATGCCAGCTTCCAAGCATCCGGAAATACTCCTTCGATCAAGGATCGGTTGAAAATCGCTGCGACGGAAACAGACCCGAGCGCATTGTGTGACAAAGACGGCCGGAATGAGGTCGGGACCAGCACCTTTAGATGAATCGACAGCGCTGAGAGCTTTCAGAATTGAAAGTGACTTGAGGTAGTCGAAGGTTATACTATGGAATACTTTCCAAGTATCGCGGTGACATCGTAGGTGGGTTGTCATCGTGTATGGAACGGACGAACTCGACAAATAGACTCGCTGACCGACGAGCAAGAGCTATCAGACTGGTAGGAAACTTCGACGGGAACTCTGGCAGAACTCTTTCGATTTTTGATGTAGGTCCGGAAGAAAGAAGGATGTTGTCTGAAATTTGCTTGGATACTGTCGAAATACTCACGGAAACCAATCTGTTGCAGATGAGTGTACTCTTCTTCAGCAAGCTTCAACTCTTTCGTGCTCGTAGAATTCCTGTTGCGAAAGAACCGTTTCCTGATCTTTCGTAAGCGGTTACGACAATTGCGGAGTTGGCTCAATTATTTAGAAGGCCTACAAGGTTTTTCAGCAACAGTATCCCGGATGATTTGATGGATAAAGGGCGATACGGTCAAAATTTGGTCAATATCAACTTTACGTATTTCTTTCAATTTTGCATTTAAAAAACCTGAACACCCCTCATTTTGAAGGTGTGTGTGTGTAGAATATTGCTCCTATTTTGATTTTGGAATTCACTCTTCAGTTGTCAAAATGCCGTCCAAGCAAGAAGAGCAGCGTATCAAAATTTTGCTCGCGCATCGCGAAAATCCGAGCTACTCGCACGCAAAGTTGGCAAAATCGCTAAAAGTTGCCAAATCAACCGTTACAAATGTAATTAAAGTGTTTGGGGAACGTTTTTGGACAGCCAGGAAGTCTGGATCGGGGGAAATCGAAAACCGGAAGCCGCTGAGACGACAAAGAGAGTTGCCGGTAGTTTCAAGCGAAACCCTAACCTATCTCTCCGAGATGCCGCAAATAAGCTGGGTGTATCGTCTACAACCGTGCATCGAACCAAAAAACGAGCCGGACTATCGACTTACAAGAAGGTAGTGACTCCAAATCGCGATGATAAACAAAATACGACGGCCAAAGCGCGATCCCAGAGGCTGTACACGACGATGCTGACGAAGTTTGACTGCGTGGTAATGGACGACGAAACCTACGTCAAAGCCGACTACAAGCAGCTTCCGGGACAGGAGTTTTATACGGCAAAAGGAAGGGGAAAGGTAGCAGATATTTTCAAGCACACGAAACTGTCAAAGTTCGCAAAGAAATATCTGGTTTGGCAAGCCATCTGTACCTGTGGCTTGAAAAGCAGCATTTTCATAGCTTCCGGGACTGTCAACCAAGAAATTTACGTGAAAGAGTGTTTGAATAAACGTCTGCTGCCTTTCCTGAAGAAACACGGTTGTTCCGTACTGTTTTGGCCGGATTTGGCATCTTGCCATTACGGTAAAAAGGCCATGAAGTGGTACGTCGCCAACAACGTGCAGGTGGTTCCCAAGGACAAGAACCCTCCCATCACGCCAGAGCTCCGCCCAATTGAGAAATACTGGGCTATTGTCAAGCGGAACCTAAAGAAGACCAAAAAAACTGCTAAGGACGAGCAGCAGTTCAAGGCAAACTGGCTTTCTGCGGCGAAGAAGGTGGACAAGGTGGCTGTACAAAATCTGATGGCAGGGGTCAAGCGTAAGGCCCGGCAATTCGGATTTGGAAAAGCGGAAGCCTAACTGAATATTTTTCCTGAATTTTATACTAATTGAACTTGAAAAAGAAATTTAATTTGATTTTTTAAATAAACGATTTCACCGATTTACACGCGTTTTCCCTTGACCAAATTTTGACCGTATCACCCTTTAGTTCTACAGGGTTCGGCAGAAAATAATGCGAAAGTTTGTTCTATTTCTTTCAAATCCCATTTTCAACTAATCCAAGCAATAATATCAACATTTTCGAGTGCAGTTATTTTAATAAAGTCCTTTTAAACAAATTTATTCAATGTGTCTTCCATTTTTATTAATAACATCCTCGAGCCGACGCCGGAAACCAGAGCATGCCTTTCGGCCGTAGACCTCCGACATTGACTGCCATGTGCGTAATAGGGTGTGATGTTTTGCAGGCTCGTGCTTCAACACATGCCCAAATCGAATAATCCAACGGATTAAGATCTGGACTGCTAGGGGGCCACAAATCCTTCGGCCAAAACTTCATGTTATCGTTCAACCATTGTTGGGTTTGATTGGACGTGTGACACTGCTCTTCATCCTGCTGTTGGGCAACGTTTTGGTCCTCGGAGAAGTTGCCATTCGCCCAGGGAAGCACTTGTTCCTTTAAAATACCGATATACACTTCGGTATTGATTTTAACTCCAACATCAATGAAAACAGGCGGCATATTCAAACCGTTGGACGCCACCAAGCGAAACATCATGACACCAGCCGGATGTTTGGTAAATGATTTCATTTTTCGGTTCCCATTTTCTGCGGTGAAATGAACCGGTCCGTGCAGTTGTTGGCCACAGCATCGATGCTGAAAAACTTTTCGTCGTTGAACAGGATTATCATTTTTTCCTTCTTCAACAAGGAAAGCAATCTCTTTGAACGAGTCACTCGTAGTTCTTTGACCCGGTCCGTAATCAAATGGCGTTTCACTCTGGCTCTGGAAGATGCATGCAGGTCTTCTTTGATGACTCTCCGCATGGATTTCTCCGAAATATTGGCTTCCTTTGCAAGTTTTCTTATGGAACGCACCGGGTTGCGAGCAATTTTTGCACGGACCGATTTAATCACGTTCGGCGTGCGTGCAAAGCGCGGACGTCCGCTTCCCGGCTTCCGCTGCTTAGGACCATCCTGCAGGGACTTTTTTATGCGGTAAGCTGTTGCCAAATAGCACCCTACCACCTTGGCAATCTCTTTCGGCTTCTTCTCGGCGAGCAACAAACAGGTGATCACTACTTTCGCGAACATTTTGACGAATTTGCAATAAAACAAATAGAATGTTTGGATGCCGCACTTGAAAGTAAACATAAACAAATACAGTTTCGACAGAAATTAGTCACTAGCTACCCGAATTAACCCAATACTTAAGTTTGAACATTTCTGCATTATTTTCTGCCGCACCTCTCAACAGAAAGTGGTAACGGAGGCAACGATAGAGTCGCTGTTCACCGTAGCAGGTTCCAAACCAAGCCGGAGAGGCGATCATTGCATTTATGGCTTGGGGGTAACCACAGTGACTTCGAAGTCCAGGCCACCTACACCGCGGTATGGCGTGACAGAGATTCAACCTCGCGCGAACGAGCGTCGACACTCACAAACGGATGGATTATGACGAGCGTCACTTTTTAGAAGAGCAGTAGCTCAACAACGCGTTCGGAAGATCATTCACCTCGATAGAGCCCCGCTAACAACACAGACTTCCCTAGGGCAAGCTCCTGTCCCGTTGACATATTAGCTGGCAAGTATCCCAAAATCTCTTCATCCAAGTAGCTTCCTAGAACAGGTTCCTCTGAAGGGTTTTGGATGCGCTGAGACCTTGCTTTCTTCCAGAAACATGGCGAGCATAATTTCTTTCTTCTTCTTTTTTCATCAAAAAGCTTTCCTTAAGCTTAAAGTGGACATTTGGACACATTGGCCACTCCCGGGGGGAACCCGATCAGGCCAATAACATTTTGACACCAAAAACATGCCGTGCGAACAGCTCTATCTTCATGATTTTTCATAAATATGGTTTTTTTATATTAGAAAAAGCGATTGATTGCTGGATTGGCTGCTTCTGGGACCACTGGAACGAACCTTGGGAAACCTTTATTAGACTCAAAGTCACGCCGCGGAGGTACAGCTCTATCTTCTGTGATTTTTCATAAAAAATGTTTAGATATACGTAAAAAGACCATTGGGACACATTGGCCACTTTCGGGCCCACAGTTAAAACGTTCCAGGGGGAACCTTGTAGCAGGGGCTAACCATGTTTTTGGCTGCCAAAACATGTTTTCGCGATGAAAAGGCTTCTTCCTTCTTCCTTTTTTTTCACAAAGCTTTTTTGAACCGGAAAGTGGACATTTGGACACACTGCACACTTTTTTGATCACCTGAACGTCCTTGGGGAACCTGTAGTAGGCCTATTACATGTTAACACCAGAAACGTCCCCGGGGAAACCTGTTTAACACATATAGGAACTCCTCGATACCACCGGATACGCCCCAGAAGAACATTTTGTTGAGACAACTGTGTTTTCATAGTATCTTAACATGATGTGTTTTTTATTTTTCATATTCACGAATGGTCGTTTGAAAAATATGACCTTTAACAAATGAAAGTTGTCTATATTTCTCTACTGTTTAATAAAAATGCATACTAATACGGCGTTGGACCTATTGAAATTAACGCAAATATAAGGTAATGTCTTATAATGTCGATTTTTTCAGAGTAAATTTACCAAATACACGGTACTTTTCTCACGCATATAGTAACGACGTCTCTAGGCAGCCATGAATTTATATAAGGGGTACACCTTCGCATTTTGATTTAGTCACATCATCATTCAGTTCGAACAAGCGACACGTACGGTCGTGTTTTTCGCTCTTCCGTAAAAAAGTTTTTTTCCCGTTTCCCCCCTCGTCCGATTTCTCGTGATTGCGCGTCCGGTTCGTGATCTATCGCCAGCGCTTGCTAAGTTATTAGCGGTAGCAAGCCAGAAGAAAGTGTTGCAAGGTTGTGAAAGTTTTTCCACTCGACCTGTTGCCGTGGCAATGGGTCGAAAAAATCAACACGTGGTGACATCCACGCCAGCGACATCAGCTCCTGAAGCCATACCGAAACCAAGCAGCAGCAAGCGGCAACGGAATGACGATGCCGATTCATCGGATCCCAACGCCCGATTACTAGCGAGCAATCGGTTTGCTGCGCTCCCGGTACAGGAGGTACCGAAGAAAGTGAAAATCCCGCCGCTTTTCACCACGTCAAGAGACATCGCTGCCCTTAGGACGGAGCTTGCAGCGATTAAAGTGAATCCGCTGTACAAGCTTTGCAGTACGGGCACCAAAATTATGTGCTCAACGGAGGTTGACTACCGTGCTGTTGGCACTCACCTAGTCGCCAAGCAGCACGAATTCTACACGCACGACGCGCCCGGAAGCAAGCCAATGAAGGTGATTCTGCGTGGCCTTCCAGAACTCACTCCGGAGTCAATCTTCGCAGAGCTGCAAGCGGCGGCACTAAAGCCTCAGAAGGTGTTTCCCATCAGGCGCCAGCAACATGGAAACTACCGGGACCAACTCTATCTGGTCCACCTTGAGAAGGGATCCGTCACGATGGCGGAACTGATAAAAACACGGGCCCTTTTCAACATTATCGTCGAGTGGGACCGGTATCGTCCGAGACAGCACGACGTGACGCAGTGTGGCAACTGCCTTGCGTTCGGCCACGGAACGCGTAACTGCCACATGAAACCGCGATGTGACAAGTGTGCCGGAGCCCACAGTACCAACGATTGTGCCCCGATGGAAGAAGGTGCGCTACTGAAGTGCGCAAATTGTGGTGCAAACCATGAGAGCAGCAATCGAGCCTGCCCAAAACGTGCTGAATTTTTGGCGATCCGCAAGAAGTCATCCACCAAATCCCGGCCTGGCCAACGCCGTCTACCACCTCCGATGAACGAGGAGAATTTCCCGTCACTTCGGTATCAAGTGCCAAACCTACCGCCGATCCCATTAAATCACCGTCAAGCAAACCGCCCGTCAGCTTCCGTTCATCATCGTTTCGCGGCAGCCGCCGCCGCCCCCAACCCGACTCCTCCTCCAGGCTGGGGCAATTCGAGTCGCAGTACCTCCACGCAACCACCCGTCGATGGACAGCTCTACGACTCGGAGCAAATGGTGGAGTTCGTGCAAGAACTCTATCGCCAACTACGTTCCTGCCGCTCCAAGGAGGAACAGCTCAAAGCCGCCACATCCGTGACGATGACATTTATTTTCAAGTATGGACCGTAAACGCACCATCAACATTCTTAATTGGAATGCTTGTTCCATCCGGAACAAAATAATTGAGCTCGGTGACTTCCTTAACGGGAAAGACATCGACATCGCCATCGTCACGGAAACGCACCTCAAGCCCGAACTTAGCGTCTCCATTCCTGGTTATCGGATTGTGCGACTTGATCGTAGCGGCTCTAGTGGAGGAGGAGTTGCGATTGCCCTGCGCTACAACATCAACTGCCATCTGCTTCCGAGCTTCCAGCTACAGTCTATCGAAGCCATCGGAGTTGAGGTCGAAACTACCGTCGGCCCTATCACCATCATCGCGGCTTACTGTCCCAAGCAAGCCAGTACCACCAACGGCACAACAACGGCCCTACGAAACGACATCGGTAAGCTAACTCGGAGGCAGGGGCAGTTCATCATCGCCGGCGACATGAATGCGAAACACGAAACCTGGGGGAACACCCGGCGGAATCGGAACGGAATAATTTTGCAGGAAGACCTGGAAGAGGGACATTACACCGTCCTGGGCCCGGATACTCCCACCCGGTTGAGCAGATCCGGGGTCCATTCGACAATCGACATCTTCCTCACCAACATGGGGAACAACATCGCCCAGCCGATCGTACACCAGGAGCTCAGCTCGGACCACTATCCGGTGGTGGCCGAAGTTGGCTCCTCGGTCAACCGGCATCGAATCACCAGACGGAACTACCATCGCGCCAGTTGGGAAAGGTTCCGACAACACGTTGACGACAACATCGATTTCGACATGCACCTTGATTCGGTTGATGACATCGAACGCCAACTGCAGAGCATCGAGCAAGCGATCTCCCAGGCCCGGGAGCAACATGTACCGGTGATTGATCAGGTGAGCAACTCTGTACCCATTGATAGACCCACTAAAGATTTAATACAATTGCGAAACGCCATTCGAAGGCAATACCAGCGAACTGGTTTGCCAACGCTAAAAAGTCACTGTAATCGAGTGACAAAAATTATCAAGGCCAGAATGGTGGACCTCAAGAATAACAATTTTGCCGACAAGATCCGTTCTCTTCCAGATTGTGCAAAGCCGTTCTGGAAGTTGACAAAAATTTTGAAAACTAAGCCAAGGCCCATTCCACCATTGATCCCACTAGGCAGCAATGGCTCTAAGGATCGCTTGATAACTCCTGCAGAGAAGGCTGCTGAGATAAGTCAACACTTCGTCAGCTCCCACAATCTCGGACATAACATCGTCAGTCTACACGAAGCTGCCGTTAGCGCGCTTATAAACAACATCGATATAAGTCCCAACGACTTCTCGGAAGAGTTAGAGATCTCAGCTGACGAATTGTTGACCGATATCAAAGCGACTAAGAACATGAAGGCCCCAGGTTTCGACAACATCATGAACTTGGAGCTCAAGCAATTGAGCCCCCAGTTCTATGTCCATCTGGCGTTGATTTTCAACCAATGTCTCCGACTTAGCTACTTCCCCCTCGTGTTGGAAGTCAGCTAAAGTCATACCCATCCAGAAACCTGGGAAAGATCCTTCATGTTCTAGGAGCTATAGACCAATCAGCCTTCTCTCAGGACTATCAAAGCTGTTTGAGAAAGCGATCCACCGTCGGCTTCTTTCATCTGCCGACGAGCTCAACATCTTGCTCGACGAACAATTTGGCTTTCGACGTGGTCGGTCAACAATCCACCAACTTAATCGAGTCATCAACATCCTCAGGCGGAACAAGTCTGTTTCGAAATCATCTGCCATGGCACTTCTCGATATCGAGAAGGCCTTCGATAATGTGTGGCACGATGGCCTGGTGTACAAGCTAAAACAATACAATCTTCCTATCTTCTTGGTGAAGATAATTAAAAATTATTTGTCGGACAGGACATTCCGTGTTTCGCTGCATGGTGCAGTTTCCGATGCGCAAGAAATCTCCGCCGGCGTTCCGCAGGGAAGTATACTAGGTCCACTTCTGTTCAACCTTTTCACCTCGGACATACCCCCGCTCCCGGAAAATGGATCTCTGTCGTTGTTCGCCGATGATACCGCAGTCGTCCACAATGGTAGGGTAATAAGAGCGCTTACAGCGAAACTGCAGCGAAGCCTGAATGTTCTGTCAGAATACTTCACCGAATGGAAGATCTGTATCAACGCGGCAAAGACCCAGGTCATCCTATTTCCACACTCCAACTCTCCCAAACTTGTTCCGCCTGAGGATTGTAAAATAAGCCTAAACAACACAACGGTGGAATGGGCCAAATCAGCTGTCTATCTTGGCGTTACCATAGACAGCAAGCTTATTTTCAGGGAGCAGGTTGACAAAACTGTCACAAAGTGTAACGTTCTGTTGAAGCTACTGTACCCATTGATCAACAGAAGGTCTACATTATCCCTGAAAAACAAGCTTGCTGTCTACAAGCAAATCATACTTCCAGTCATCGAGTACGGCATGCCAATCTGGGAGGGTTGTGCAAAAACACATCACCTGAAGCTTCAGCGTGTGCAAAATAAGTTCCTCAGGATGATTCTGAACACCCCTCCGAGGAAAAGAACATCTGAGGTCCACCGTCTGGCTGAGATAAAAATGCTCGATGATCGCTTTAGTGAGTCTATCAATCGGTACAGGGCACGCTGCCTGACATCGGATCACCAGATCATCCGGAATCTGGTTCCCCACCCCTAGGATTTTCAAATTGTAGCTATAGTTTTAGTTTAAGTAGGTTATCAAATTTTAAACAAACAATGCCCCACGGGCTGATCTGAAAATTAATTTAAAAACATAAAACACAGGAAACACATAAACACATAAAACACACTAAACAAAGCTGAAGAGCCCATTGGGCTGAAACACTTAAAAATTGTAAAACGGTATATAAGACAAAGAAATGCAAAATAAACAAGAATTTTACTACTACTACTACAACATTTTGAATTAGTTTTTCGGTGGTCGTGGAGCTGTGCAGAGTAGGATCTGCAGTTGGATCGTAGCCGGTAGCAGCACTGGCGAGCAGTCGTTGCCCAGAGAGGCGTTGGTGCCGATGCTCCCGTCAACCTCGCTGCGAGAAACATGGCTGCTGAAGCCTACGATTTGGCGGGAAAAAGCCGCCCGTGACAACGAGACAAGAATCAACTATCCCACGTCACCTGAAGATGGCCACCCGCAACGACGAGTAGCTGAACCAAGAATACCAAGAAGAAAGCCCAAGTTCAATCGCGAACCATGTTTCTCCCCCATCAACTAAATCCGTCTTTTTCAGGACGACCAAATCAATTTTCCAATTAAAGAGTTGTTTGGTTAAAAAAATTCTTCCATAAGGACCCACACCGGCAACAATGTTTACCAAAAAAACGGGGCACGAGGCCCCGCGTTTCGCAAAAAAACCACCTTTTTTTCAAAAAATATTTTTTAAAATAATTTTGTTAAACCGTTCCCCCCCGACCCGCTCCCAATCGACAGCCCTACCCAAAAAAAAAAAACCGCCTTCGTTATACCGGGGAAAAACTTTTGAAACAGGTGTTTTCGAGAGAGCGCTATCCAAACTTTTTGTATAAAAAAAGCACCCCGCCCCCCAAGATCTTCAATCTTCGCAAACCACATTATTCCAACGCGATCCATCTTTGACCAGCAAACTTTTACCTGGATACCTAAAAGAACGGTCCACAGACTGATGTAAATATCGAAATGTTTGCTTCTCTTTATTTAAACGATTTAAGATAAGATCCTTATGAGCTTTCCAAAATTTTTACTTATTTAATTTTAAACTGACTGTACACAGCCAACTTGAAATTTGATAGAAATTAGTTAGGTAAATAACATATTTGTATTTGCATCGCTCTAAAAAAATCGCTTGATCAATATGATTTAAATGCATTCAAGTTTACAAATGGATCTTTTCTTAGCAAAAACTTTAAAGAACATTACTTTTCAAATAAATGTAAGACATAAAAGCTGTTAATCATACAAGTCACTAGCGTCTGGTACCTAAGCTCAATCAACTGCTCAACAGGCAATTTTAAGCCCTAGTAGGGCACAAAAAATCGTGGAAAAATTGTAGTAAAACTTGAATAGTGACGCACTCAGGGATCAATATTCAAAAATGCAGGCATAATTTATGGATCATACCAATATGTTTTAGTGCAAAAATTTGATGTTCTATGGATCATATTCATAAATGTATAGTTCATTTTTCAACGTTTTATGGATCGTTGTCAATTTTTTGAAGGAACTTTTTCAATAATTTATGGTTTATGTGCATATAATTCATTGCACAAAGGTTCTATTCTGAGGATCAATATTGCAAATATAAGGAACGCCATTGAACCATTTACAGATCATTTTTAACATGTTTATGGGTAGTTCGTACAATATTCTCAATCGTCCCATAGAAATATAACGGTACATTTTTGACTTTTTATTGCAAAATTTTATATATATATATATATATATATATATATATATATATATATATATATATATATATATATATTTAAATATATATATAATTAAATATTTATATATATATATATATATATATATATATATATATATATATATATATATATATATATATATATATATATATATATATATATAAATTGTAACAAGCGAAAATGATCACCAAGAATTAATTTTAAATCGGATATTTTTGAGTCTCTCAGGGAATAAACAACACATATAAGTTATGTTTTTTGTAATGTTGCTTTATTCAACCTCTTCTCCTTGGCTGTATGCCCGCACCTTGGACTTACCCATAAAATCGTGTGCAACACTAGCGCCACCTTTCTTACATACTTTCATCCACTCTCTCTTCAAATCTTTGTCGTTTTTGAAGACCTTCCCTGTTTTCCAGAGCTGGAGCTTTTTGTATTGGGCGAAGTTCTATGGAATTTGGTGGATTTGCCTCCTTCGGCACAAAAACAACATCGGTGGCTTCGTACCACTCCATCACCGGTTTCGCGTAATGGTCGGCCAAAACGGAGAGTCACCGGACCGGAAAAAGGGGTGCAGGTTCTTCTGGAGGCATTCTTCTTTATATATTTGGCCGGTGATGGTGACGGTCGTTATGTTTGGCTTGCTGAATTTCCTGCACCCGCAGATCGCCTGCCACACCAAGTACTTCTTGGCGAATTTGTCGACATTCTTCCTGCGGAACATCTCTGGAACATCCAGGTGGGACGCCTCTTCATTTCGATTGTAAGTGCACCCATTTTTTTCATGGGCAATTTCTTGTTTTGAATAACTCTGAAACTAGACGAATGATAATAATACACTATGAATAAGATTTGCTCAAATTTTCAGGTTTTCACACAAACAATTCGAAAGTTAGAAAAGTTTTTGGTATGCCATTTTTATCGAATACACGGTTTATTCTCAATCAAATTTAAAAAAAACTGAAACCGTTATGTTGACAAACGTCAACCACGCGGTCGTTCAAATTTAATTTTCTTTTCTTGGCTTACATCTATCATCAAATTTAAAGATTAAAGATTGAACTCGAAAAAAAAATACATCACTTTCTTGTAGCATCGCATATTATAGCATTTTTTGTCCATTTCAACATTTTTTGTACCATTTCAACAAGGCTGTCGTCCGACATTCTTACGACATGCCCAGCCCATCGTAGTCGACCGATTTTAGCGATGTGTACGATGAGAGGTTCTCCCAGCAACTGGTGCAATTCGTGGTTCATTCACTTCTTCCACGTTCCGACTTCCATCTGCATTCCACCGTAGATTCCGTTCAAAGACACCTAGGGCGCGTTGCTCCACCACTAGCATTGTCCATGTTTCGTGGCCGTAGAGAACTACCGGTCTAATTAATGCCTTGTAGATGGTCAACTTTGTAGTTCAGCGAACTTTGTTCGATCTTAGCGTCCTTCGGAGTACAAAATAGGCCCGATTGCCAGCCATAAAGCGCCTCTGTATCTCGCTGCTGGTGTCGTTATTGGCGGTCACCAATAAGCCCAGATACACGGATTCGTCTACTACCTTGATTTAATCACCATCGATCTGAACTCGTGGTAGGAGGCTAACATTGTCTTCTCGTGAGCTTCCTAACAGCTTCAGCCTTAAGTCTGATGTATGTTTCCGCCATCGTGTCAAAGTTACGTACTACGATATCAACGTCGTTGGCGAAGCCAAATTGTTGGACAAACTTCCTGAAGATCGTGACTCGTGTCTATCCCAGCTCTTCGAATCAAACCCTCCAATGCAATGTTAAATAGAAAATACGACAATCCATCACCTTGCCGTAACCCTCTCCGAGATTCGAAGGGACTCAAGAATGTCCCTGATACTCGGACGCTACACATCACTCGATCCATCGTTGCATTGAACAATCGTGTCAGTTTGTCCGGAAATCCATATTCGTGCATAATCTGCCATAGGTGGTCTCGATCGATTGTATCATAAGCTGATTTGAAACCGATGAAAAGATGATGAGTGGGCACGTTATATTCGCAACATTTCTGCAGCACTTGCCGAGTCGCACCAGTGATTCCCGCTTGGTATTGCCCCACAAATTCTTTTGCAATTGATGATAGGCAGTGGCATTGAATTTGGGAGAGCCACTTGTAGGCGGCGCTCAGTAGCGTGATTGCACGATGATTACTTAAGAAGATACCGAGAACTCATGCTACCTTCATAGACATCTGGAGTTGGAAATTGGATGGGATTGTGCGGGAGGATATCCTTGGCGAGATAGCATATGTATATTTATATGTGGGCGTGACAAAGCTAAGAAAGTTAATACATCCTTTTGTTGTCCGCTTTTCTAGGCTGGAGCTCAGGCATTTACTACTTGAATCCAGGCTCCAAGGCCAAAGGTGTAGTGCCCTTTCTTGCGAAAGAGCTTGTCTGTCGGATGGAACACGAGCACTAACTATTGGCCTTACCTTTTATGGCTTATGGTTATAGCTGGAGATGAAGGACGCGCCGACACAAAGCTATAGCACACACGAACTCCCCCCCCCCCCCCCCCTTACACACACACACGCACACACATCGTTAATGTTCAAGAGATGAAGTACATACTTTCGGGTAACTAGTTTAGCGTGTAATGTTTACTTGCGCAAAAAAAATTCACACTCTGTCAAGTGATAATCGAGATGCCTACCAAACAAGAAGTGCTTCTACAAAAAAAATGGGCGCGGTCGTGAATAATCCAGGCCACTCCCACAGGTGGATCGCGAAACAGTTGGAAATCGACAATTCTACCGTGTCCCGTGTGGTAAAATCGTTCAAGGACCTAGACGACCTAGCGGCGAACTGGCAGCGAAAGAAAAGCGAAGATGACCTACCCCGTGAACGCAAGGAAGGTGAGGGATTACTTCAAGCGCAATCCGAACCATTCGATTCGGGACGTGCCCAGGAAGGTCAATTCTTTCGTCTGGTTCGTCCAGCTGACATTGAAGCGGGCTGGACTTCATGTCTTCAAGGTTATGAAAGGCACCCAACCGAACCGATAAAGAGAATACAGTGGCAAAATCCCGCGCCAGGAAGCTGTACCGCGAATGCTTGATGCTGCCGAAATTCATCGTAAGGGACGGCCGACCGGACATAAAAGGGGGCGCCAACCAGACCCCCCGCCTGGAGTTTTTCGTCACACCTGGATGTTCCGGAGAAGTTTCAGAAGAAGAAGATCGACACATTTTTCAAGAAGTACTTGGTATCCCAAGTAACATTGCCAAAACCATCCAGCTTTATCATGTTTTATTAAGGTTTTATCAAAGCCACTAGAAATCCATTTGGTTTTATTATGACACCAAGAGGTGCCAATAGGTTTCATATTTTAGTCAGGTTTATGAGAACCTACACAGCTTGTTTAAAACGATCTTAAAACCTCGTTTTCTCAAATTCCTTTTACTCCTATCAAAGGTTTTATTTCGACTTTATGAACTCATAATATGCTGTTTTGAAATGCCGTTTTAGGACTAATTCATATTATCTTATTATGGTCAGTTGAAAAAGCATTTTAAAACCATTTTGCCTCCAATAAATGCATGAGGTGGCAAATTGGCATTGAGGAAAGCCACCAAAGAACCAAATAGTTTTAAAGTAGTCATTGCGAAGATAACTTGGCTTTATGGCAGAATTGTGATTTTTTTTCCAATCGCCATATTGAAATATTAGAAATAATAGAAATGTGGAGAAATAAATGCACCAAATTTTATATGTAATGCAAATGAACTGTATATCGGAGACAAATTTCTACATTCTTTTAGATAACTTTATTGAATTTCATAAATTTTGAAGAAATTCATGTTTAATTTATCGAATATATTTGTTTTTATTTTGTGTTTGTTGTTGTAAACGCGCATAATTTTCGAGGCGCATTAATTTTCGGCTCTTATCGTGCCAATATTCACCATAAAATTCAATGTGCATCTGATTTGGAGCATGCTACGCTGTAAAAAACTGAATTTGTTTTGGATATTTTGCAATGAAACAAAATTTCCCGCAGACTTTTTTTTCTCAGATATTATTTACTGCTAAATGAATCAGAAGAGCAGAGAATCGAACAAAGCAGAACAAAAAAAACCAACCACGATATCACAGTTAAGTTTGACAGCTGTGGCCATTTGGCCGCATGCTGGTTTTCAATGCAGCCAATAGGTTTTATGAAGGTTCTCAAGTGGTCATAGCATCTATCACTAGAATATTTTCAAAATCTACATGGTCCTACAAAGGTTTTATTAAATTGTTTTAACAACCGTCTATAGAGTGGGCCACTTGGTTCAAATTTTGGCTTTAAAGAAGCATAGAGGAGGTGTTGGCAGACAAAACAGTTTTGAATGTAGTTTTATCAACACAGCCGGGAGGAATGCTATACGGCTAGAATAAAACTAAAATTGTTACTTGGGGGGGGGCACCCAGCACCCGACTACAACCGCCCCCACCGCCCAAATAAAAAAAAAAAAAGCCCCCCCAAAGCCCCTTCTCCCCTCCCCCCGCCCCCCCAGACCTCTTTTTTCGGCGGTCTTGCATCGTGCCATTACGTGAAACCGGTCATGGTGTAGTACGAAGCCAACGATGTTGGTTTTGTGCCGAAAGAGGCAAATTCGCCAAACTTGCCAGAACTTCACCCAATAGAGAAATTCTGGGCGATTATGAAGGGCAAGCTCCGGAAAACAGGGAAAGTCTTCAAAAACGACAAGGATTAAAAGAAGGAGTCGATGAAAGTGTGCAAGAAAGATGGCGCTAGTGTTGCACAAGTTTTAATGGGCAGCATTAAGTGCAAAGTGCGGGCATTTAGCCTGGGGCCGGTTGACCACGTAGACTTTATTTTAAGAATCTCATACCCCTCCCTTCCCCCTCGTAGACTTTTCTTTACACAATTTTTTGAAATTTTGTTTGAAGCGTAGACTTTGGACAAACAAACACCAACCCCCCCCCCCCCCCCCCTCGTCCACATGTCTACGAGGTTTATGAATAGCCTCCTAGGAGAGAAGGTTGAATAAACCAACTTCGCAAAAGCATAGCTAATATGTGTTTATTTATTCCCTAAGAGTTTCAAAAATATCCGACTTAAAATGAATTTTTGGCTATCATTTTTGACTGTTTAATTTTTCAAGTTCTATCTCTAATGCTTGTTCCGATCATCTCTTATCAAATTTAACATATTTTTTTTTGTACAAACGATCTGTTATTTGTCCTTTTTGTGCAGTAAAAATTATTCACGAACCAGCCAACGGATGAAAGTCTCTCTAATAAAGACTAATCCAATCAATCAATATTCACATAATTGGTTAAACCTTGACCTTGAAACCTTCAGTTCATCTATATCGATCGTACCATTAGAGCTATCAATGAAGGTGATATGTTTAAACTACATTTTCAATTATTCTGTGTTCCTCCAGTGAGGATCGGAGAAGTTCATCGAAACGAATAGAACGACATCTGCCAGTTACAACTAGCCGATTTTGTTGTAATAGAGCGTAAGCGCCTCGTACTCTAGGACAGTCAAAAAATGTGTGCTGTATGGATTCAACACACGCATTGCAGTGTAGACCATTTTCTCCATTTGTTCTCCTCAAGATTAACATCAGTCGCCGATGCGTCCTAATAAAAAATCCTTAAAGGCAACCATAATTCTAAATAACTTGGAAAATAACGACTTTTTGAGACAACTTCATCCACAGCACTGATTGACGAAGGGTGGCGCCCCCGATCTACAAACAGGCCACACTTCACTATTCCCAACACAACATATCACTACTGAATCAACATTACTTCCGCGTATCCATCTGTCTGCAGGGCCATTCTGTTTACCACCAATTTATAGCTGAGATTTCCTGCTTCTGCTGTTATTTTGATAAAATATTAAATCCGACATGATTGAGCCAAGTCCATGCCCTACCACAAACCGTGGCCAAACCGGGTACCATACCAGCAAAAGACCATTCCGAACCATTTCCTTCGCTTATCATCTTCTATTGCCGCTCACCTACCTAAGTATAGATGGGTATCTGTCTGGCTGTTTGTCCGATTGGGGCCTTCGTAGAATTCAGACCACCTTAAACTATACGAAATACTGATCGTCGTCGGTGCGGTGTGGAAGAATAATGGAAAATAATGACGATAATAATGATAATAACGGTGGAGCGTTCCAATTTGGACCCCGTCAAAGTCAATTCATTTAACGATTTTTTTTCAAGTTGTGTTTTTAGTTTTTCCATTCTTTCGGATTGGCCTGCAGGCAAGATGTGGGTGGGCCGGAGCCAGAAAGTAGGAAAAGTTTTCCCTTGAATGTCCAAAGTTGGCTGAGCTGCAATAGCCTCGATTTGGAATGTATTCAACTTCGGGCCAATCGACGATAGCGACGATGATGCAGGTTAGCTGCGGGACCGTTATAGTGAAAGCTGTGTATAATTTTCAATTGTTTTTTATTCGAATCATTTATTGTGAATTCAATTTACAGCGTGGCACCACCTCTCAAGTGGGTCGACCGCCGTGTGATGACTGACTGTAGCGTGGGGCTGATGGTTTTTACGAACGAAGTGAAACCACCGAACGTGATAATGATATTTTGTTATTGTTTGGGACGCGTTGCTGAGAGGAAAAAAAAAGGGAAAACTGTTATGGCACTTAAACCTTTTCCAGCACTTTTCACCACGGTTGTCTACTAGTATGATGACGCCGACTGACGGTGTAACGAGCATTTTTCCGGACATCGTTTCAAGGAAAGAAGACACTATCTTCGTCCTTCCTTGGCCTGAAACGTTGAAGGAGCTGAACGAGGAGAAGATATTCTTCGTGCCATTTTTTTTTCTCGCTCTGTTGTGGCCACTTCAGTACCTTCGCCAAGCGTTACGAAACATTTTTGTCGTAAAACACTTGAACGAATGGATTATGATATTGTTCGTCCCGAGCACCCGGCTTTGTCGCATCATCCCTACTAGTGGCTCCCTGGTGAAGATCTGTTTCTCTAGCTAAAGTCGCTCGGGTACGAAGAGGTTATTCTTATTCTTACCACTCTACCGCGTGTTCCACGGAACGTCGCTTGCCACTTCAAAGGATATAAGCCCCCGCAGTGGCGTGTCTGCTGGTGTTGGGTTATAGGGATCAAGTCGTGGCAGATTTTCCACGCCGTTTCCACCATATTGGCGAGAAAGCTGAACGAGAAGCGTGTCTCAAGAGCTTTCGAGCTTTCGGCTCGGCAAGTGCTCTTCAAGACCCGGAATGTTGATTTTTTCCCTTGTAATGCATAAACAGAGAAATGTTATTTTTACAGCATGAATATTTTCCCTACGTAAACGTAAATTTTCACTAAATAATTCATAATTACCATATAGCGACAGTTCTAGCAGGGAGTTTTTTAAATTGACGAAATCACTTAAGTGTCATCCAATGCGAACATTGTTAAGAGACAATAGAGATACAAACAACCATTGATATTTCCGATTAGTTTAATCACATATTATGATAATTCAACAGCGCGCGCCGAACGAGAAAACTTTTTTCTGCAGTAGCAGTTGTTGAATTTCTGAACAGTTGCTTTTGGAAAATGTAGTCGGGATATTTAAATAAATGGGTGCTTCACTGGGGTTGTTTTATTCCATGGTTTCGTAAGGAACTTTGAATTGATTTTATTGGTAAACAAAGCCGGTGAAAAATAGGCCAAACAAACAGTAAGCATTACGTCAGTCTCATTCAACAGCTTCTGGTTAGTCAAATAGAAACATTCTCGACCATGAACTTGATATAACTGAGCCAATCCGCGTGAAATTTTGTATGGAGGGGTTTTTGGGGCCGAGAAAGTTTCTTATGATAGTTAGACACCCCTCTATTCTCTGGAAGGGGAGGCTCCCATACAAATAAAACACAAATTTCTGCATAACTCGATAATACGTTTACCACCAATTCGTGCAAGTTCAGCTCTGCCGTTCCAACACCGGCATGCGTTGAACCGGCAGAGCTGAGCTTGCACGAATACGTACAAGAATTTTTCGCTGTGGAAAGTCTAGGAGTTTCTGTGGCACCGAATTTGGAAGGAAGTGAAGATCAGCGAGCTCGTCGAATCCTCGAAGAAACAACGGTGAGAACAACGAGTGGAAAGTACGAAACTGGACTCCTGTGGAAACAAGATTACATCAAATTCCCGGACAGCAAACCGGTGGCCAAACGTCGACTAAAATGTCTTGAAAAGCGTCTTGAGAAGCATCCGCAACTCTACGAAAGCGTGAGACAACAAATAGCGGATTAGCAGACGAAAGTTTACATCCATGTGGTAAAAGATGAGGAAATGGCAGAATTTGACCCACATCGTACTTGGTACCTTCCTCTCGGAGTAGTACTAAACCCTAACAAACCGGGAAAGGTAAGGGTAATATGGGATGCAGTGGCAAAGGTAAACGGAGTCTCGCTAAGCTCAAGGTTGCTAAAAGGTTCTGATTTACTGACACCCCAGCGGTCTGTTACGTTCAAGTTCCGCCAAAGAGAGGTGGCATTCTCTGGCGATATCCAGGAAATGTTTCTGCAGCTCGGAATCAGAAGAAAGGACCGAAGTGCTCTGTTGTTCATGTTCCGCAACTCGCCATCCCAACCTATGATTACTATGGTATCCGACGTGGCGATCTTTGGAGCGACGTGTTCACCAGCTCAATCTCAGTATGTAAAAAACTTGAATGCAGCGGAAAACGAGCAGGATCATCCAAGAGCGGCGGCAGCAATCAAAAACAGGCACTACGTTGACGACTACTTGGACATTGTCAACACGGAGGAAGAGGCAATTGAACTTGCTCTGGAGGTTGCGGAGGTCCATCAAAAGGCTGGTTTTCACATTCGTAACTGGGTGTCAAATAGGCTCAAGGTTCTAGAAGCAATAGGAGAAGTCAATCCAGCTACTGTCAAAAATCTCTCGATGAATAACCAAAGTGGATTTGAGCGCCTACTTGGAATATCTTGGCTGCCGATTGAAGATGTGTTCTGCTTTTCACTCAGGCTACAAGAAGATCTTCAAGCACTGGCGGAAGGTGTGATCACACCAACCAAAAGAATGATGCTG
>JAHHFK020005298.1:0-48546 GCA_024533555.2 Aedes koreicus | reverse complement strand
TTTTATCGAAAAATATTCGACCTGTATTTTTTTATTTTCTTTTTTTTGCGTAAGGGTGGTCCAAATAATTGATTTTTTTCAAAAATCCTTTTTTTTAGATCATAACTTTTGAACCACTTTTCAATTACCGCAAATGAAAAGTAATTAACCATACTTTTAAGGAAATAAAAAATACCCTCTTTACTGCAACATGGATTATGAAAACATGGATTATGAAAACATGGATTATGAAAACATGGATTCTTTTAGTTTTTTATGGTTTTCTTGGTCTCGGGACCAAAGAGCCACCTCGGTTTTTATATTTTTTCTTGGAAGATTGGACATTTTTACATAACATATCTAAAAATTGGCGAAGTAAATATTTTAGTTTTTGAGATAAGTTTTTTCAAAAATGCTATGTTTTTAGGTTTTGCTGATTACTTGAAGGAACTTGCCAACCATGCGTCTCCATCAATCCGAAGATATTTGAATAAATTTATTTAGCTTTTTGAGAGCTAAGTGATGGTCTTTAAGCCACGTGTTCCCATTTTTGGGAATACTCGACTTTGCCCTTTTTAGTGGTTCTACGTCATACATTTCTTAAATATTAATGGTGCTTGTGTTCTGGTCAACTCCCTCGTGTAACATTTTTTGAAAACACATTTTCTCTGTCTTCCGAGTGTATACAATCTTCTTAAACCGATAATGTTATTCAGGTTATCAAGTTGCAACTTTTTGGAAACAATAAGAAAATCAATAATAGGAAAAAGAGATTATGTTATTAGTACTAATGAAGAAGGTAAAGTTTTCATGCATCGCAGATTAGTATTGTGCAATCTTCAAGAGGGTTATGCCATTTTTCAAGAGCAGTTTCCCAAAATCAAAATTGGGTTTTCCATGTTCGCGAGTAACCGGCCTAAACATTGCATCCTGGCTGGTACGAGTGGTACGTATACTGTGTGTGTATGCATCTACCACCAAAATGTAGAATTGATTTATAAGACCATATCAGACAAAAAATTACTTCCACGTGATATCAACTCTTATCATGATTTATTTCTCAAAATAATGTGCAATAATTCCAATGTGAAATGGTTGTTGAACACATGTGATAGTTGTCCAGGCACGGAAAAACTTGGTCAAGTTAAGGAAAAACTAATTTCTCTGCTTAGTGAAAATCATGTTGAATCCCTGCAATTTAAGCAGTGGCGTCAAACAGATCGTTGCTATAATGATCTGGTGGAAATGGAAATACAAGAGTTTGTAGATTCATTTGAAGAGAAAATTTATGATTTATCACCGCATAACTTTATTGTCGAACAGCAAGGAAGTTATTTAAAACTAGTTGAACCCGGTACGAGCGCTGCTACGGTTGCAGCTAAAAGAATGAAAATGCATATATCAACCAAACATGAGAATTGTCCAGGTAACTGGCACATTTAAGGTTGTTTTTATCGGAATGAGTTTTTTTTTCTTGACTAAGAGGGGTTCAAATTTCTATCAGAACATGCTTCTTACCCTAGAAATACACATTTTGTGTTTTAGTTACCTGGATAATTCTCATGTTTGGTTGAAATTTGTGTATAATTTGTATGAGCGTCCCCCCCCCCCCTGCCAGAGAGGGGATGGGTCTCAAACCATCATACAATGATTGCCTTCAAACTCCCCCCCTACAAACGATTTTTGTTCTTTTTTCTTTTTTTTTTCTCTTTTTCCGAAAATTTTTTTATTTTTTTTGTAAGAGCCCCCTCATCCAGAAGGCGGAGGGTTCTCAAATCACCATAGAAATACACTAAGGTTTTTTTTTACACGGGGGATACATTTCACTTTTACTATGAAACCATGTAAAAAAGACTAAATAGAGCTGAAAAAAAAAACATGCATAAACATTTTAAATTGCTTCGATTTTGTTTGCACCTTTCCATGCAATGGTCAAAATAAAAAGTTAAAAATAAAAAGAGCAGTTTTTCGAAATCAAAATTGGGTTTTCCATGTTCGCGAGTAACCGGCCTAAACATTGCATCCTGGCTGGTACGAGTGGTACGTATACTGTGTGTGTATGCATCTACCACCAAAATGTAAAATTGATTTATAAGACCATATCAGACAAAAAACTACTTCCACGTGATATCAACTCATATCATGATTTATTTCTCAAAATAATGGGCAATAATCCCAATGTGAAATGTTTGTTGAACACATCTGATAATTGTCCAGGCACGGAAAAACTTGGTCAAGTCAAGGAAAAACTAATTTCTCTGCTTAGTGAAAATCATGCTGAATCCCTGCAATTCAAGCAATGGCGTCAAACAGATCGTTGCTATAATGATCTGGTAAAAATGGATATACAAGAATCTGTAGATTTATTTTTAGAGAAAATTTATGATTTATCACCGCATAACTTTATTGCCGAACAGCAAGGAATTTATTTAAAACTAGCTGAACCCGGTACGAGCGCTGCTACGGTTGCAGTTAAAAGAATGAAAATTCAATAGAACTGGCACATTTATGGTTTTTTTTATCGGAATGAGTTTTTTTTTTCTTGACTAAGAGGGGTTCAGAACATGCTTCTTACCCTAGAAATACACATTTCTAGGGGTTTTTTTTCATTAGGGCGAATCTACAATTGAGAGATTCTCTCCGGGCTCGCTCTCTTTCATTCATTAAAGCGCCGTTATAAAAATTTCGAGGGATTCTTTAGTACAGATCGAAAAACAACAGTGCTGGCTAGCATACTCTACAAATAGTAGAATGAAAAACGTAAAGGTGATTGGTTTATGAATGAAAGAGAGCGAGCCTGGAGAGAATCTCTCAATTGTAGATTCGCCCTAATGAAAAAAAACCCTAGATTTTGTGTTTTAGTTACCTGGATAATTCTCATGTTTGGTTGAAATTTGTGTATAATTTGTATGAGGGCCCCCCCTTCCAGAGGGGGGATGGATCTCAAACCATCATACAATGATTGCCTTCAAACCCCCCACATACGAACTTTGGTTCCATTTGCTTCATTTGTTCTCGAGTTATGCCGAAATTTGTGTTTCATTTGTATAGGAACCCTCTCCTTTCAGAAAGGGGAGGGGTCTCTAACAATCATTAGAACTTTCTACAGCCCCAAAAACCCCTGCATACAAATTTTCACGCTGTTCGGTTCAGTAGTTTCCGAGTCTTATAAAGGTCAGACAGACAGACAGAAATTTAATTTTTATATACATAGAAATCCTGCTTCCAAAAGCCCTCTCATGCCAAATGTTGTTTTTTTTGCTTGAATAGTTCTCGAGTTATGCAGAAATTTGTGTTTCATTTGTATGAGAGACCCCCTTACCCCCCTTCAATAGGGGGTGGTGTTTTGAACTACCACACGCCAAATTTGGTTCCATTTGCTTCATTTGTTCTCGAGTTTTGCAGAAATTTGTGTCTCATTTGTATGAGAGCCCTCCTCTTCCAGAAGGCGGAGGGTTCTCAAATCACCATAGAAATACACTAAGGTTTTTTTTACACGGGGGATACTTTCCACTTTTACTATGAAACCGTGTAAAAAAAACTAAATAAAGCTGATAAATTCACATGCATAAACATTTTAAATTGCTTCGATTTTGTTTGCACCTTTCCATGCAATGGTCAAAATACAGTTTTTAAAATTTTGAGTATTTACACCAAAAATTGTGAGTTTTTTTGAAAAACTGCCATATGATAAATTTTTACCCAAAACGTAAAATGGTATTCGAATTAGGTCGATGAGTAGTTCCGTTCTGGAGTTATCGCTGAAAACAAACCGTGTCAAATGAGATGTATTTCTTGACTTCAAAAACCCCCACATGCCAAATTTATTTCCATTTGCTTGATCAGTTCTCGAGTTATGCAAAAAATTGTGTTTCCCTCTTTTCAGAAAAGGGAGGGGTCTTGAGTCACCTAAAACATTTTCTTTCCGTCCGTTGCTTGATTAATTTTCGAGTTATTCAAAACATTGTGTTTCATTTGTATGCGAGCCCCCCTTTCAGAATGGGGGAGGGGTCTCAAACCACCGAAGAAACATTTTTTACATAAAAAAAAACTCCCACACGCCAAATTTGGTTTCTTTTGCTTGATTAGTTCTCAAGCTATGCAGACATTTTTGTTTCATTTGGAGTCTCTAACTATCATAAGAACCTTTCCCGGCCTCAAAAACCCCTCAATACAAAATTTCACGCCGATCGGTTCAGTAGTTTTCGAGTCATTAAGGTTCAGACAGACAGACGAAATTCTGAGCAACATAAATCTATGTCGCCACATATTTTAAACCATTGGCTGGTGGAAGGAAGGTTCACTCTTGCAAGTGTTCAAGTAGGTCGTAATAAAAAATGTATAATGTCATGGAAATAATATCAAACTACAGAAAATTTACCGCCACTGCTTCTCACGCTGTAAGACTGTTCTTCATACTCTTTAACTGTTTCGTCTAAAATGAATTACAATGAACCGTAATGCAGTGAGTTCTGAGTGTGTCGTCGTAGCTCCATCGTTCAGCCATGTTCGAGTCAGGGATGCCAGATGTACAGACCTGTCTGTATTTATACAGACATTTGATCATGCATACAGACCTCATACAGATTACAGACATCATACGGATATTGCGATAAAGTTACAGACTTTTACAGACATTGATATCGATTAATAAGATGAAAATGATTCTGAAAGGATTTAAATTTCCAAATAAAGTTGCCTTGTGCTGTTTGTTGACTTAAAGCATTCAATATTTATAAAAAGTATCTCAGAAAACTGTTTAACTTCTCAGATGTTTCGGGACCTTGTTTTAAAGCCCGTTTAATATCCAAACAGACCTTAAGTTAAGTCATAATTTATAATATTTTGAATCTAAGCCAAAAGTCTTCTGACCTTCTCCAAATTTTATAATTATAATTGACTGATGACTTGAGAATTATTCATTTATGCAGAGAATATTATTTGTATGTTTATCTAAAAATGAGCAAAGGTTGTCTCATTATATTTTTCACTGCTGTTTTCGTTTTATGTGAATTATTCATAAATACTTGATGTTACCAACAATCAATATGGATAGCTAGCGATTTAAATTTGTTCACTGTTTTAGAACCCCTTGGTCTCAAGTCTACCTTGCAACATAATTTTGCGCTTTTTGGCACTAGAATCTTTGTTTTCGTTTTGATTCGCTTTGTTTTCATTGACAGAATATTTGCGGTGGGTTGTAGTTTTTGGGATGATTCATTAAGCTTCGGGCCAATCTGCTGATACTTCCTGAGCCAAAACCTATACGCATTTTATTCTTGACTATTGATGGTACCAAAGGCCTCATTTAAAAATAAGTTTAAGTACTTGGAAGCTTTAAAACTTCTTGAAGAAACTTTCGTTTAGTTTCAAGAATGTTCTAGAGCCTTTGTAGATGGTTTAGTTTGAAGTCCTGTTGGTATTTTATGTACTACAAATGAATTCACTGTACTACAATGAATTCAAGAAAAAGAATCGTACTTGCGCAACTGAAAAAACACTGTTCAGCTTTCTTTTCTTTTTTTTTTCAAACATAACACACCCTAAGTGTACTTATCAGAATGAAACAGAATATTTTAAAAAGTTATTTAGATTTAGAAACATAAAAAAAATCAATCAAATCGATGCACTTTGAAATCAAGAGTTTTGTCGGTTTATTTATGTTGTTTATGCTAAACAACTAAATAAAAAAAATCACAAATGAACAATAATCAATCATCTTTAAAAAATAGTAAAATACTATGCCCTTCATTTAACTTGTCATTAACTTGGCTCCATCGGAATGGAAATTTATTTTAAATTCAAGGAATGTTTTTATAAGTTAACGCTTCAAACATAGAATATCAATGAAAATTTGCAAAAGTAACCTTTTCAATTCGTGTTGAGAAAACAACAAAACAAGTTAGTTTAATACAAAAAAAAACTTCAAATCTATTTATCCTACTACTGGAAAATCTCATAGAAATTCGGGAAACATATCAGATAATCAACTAGTTTGTTTGCAATGTAATGGATCCAATTGTATATGCAAAGAACTCTTAATGATTTCTACTTGTACTTGCAAAATCTAGAAATTTAAAAGAAAACTTCTGTGAAAATTAAAAAGATTTGCAGAATTTGTCAGAAATTCAATGGTACCACGTACTTTTTGATATCTGCTGACAAGTTTACCCTGCATTTTTGGGAAGTTATTAAATTCTTAGGGTGAATATCTGAATAAAATTATTTAAAATATTTTCCTTTTTTTTTAATTACTAAATAAATGCTAAGAAATGCGAAAAAACTTTTACTAAATTAAAGTCAAACTCGGGAAAACTTCAGATAATTATATAAGTTTTCAAAAAGAAAATTAAATACGCAGCATAGTTTCGGAAGGTTTTGCAAATTAGCTAAGGTTAAGCATCGAATGGACTCAAGTTTTCAAAAACTGTTAAGAAGTCTTCGACAAGGTCTTCGATACCGTTTTGAGAATTAAAACAAAAATACGTTTCAACACTTAAGTAAGTAGGACTTGAGTAAGACTTGACAAAATTTTAACAAACTCCAGTACTCGTAAAAATTTCAGATAACGGATAAAAAAAATGGATTAATTTCGAATGGCGATGCAAAAAAAAAAAAACTACAAAAGATAATTCTGGCCGTACAGCAATTGACCGAAATCTCAGTCATATCCGATAAAAAGATGGATTGCGGGAGCTCTTTCTTGGCTTTTACTTCTCCTCGTTGGCCATGACATTATTGTAGAAGATCCTTCATTTGAGGCTCGACCAAACATTTTCTATCGGTCGCAGCTGGGGGACTTTGGGATTCTTGGCGGTCTTCAATAAAACGTTTATCTTCAGCCGATTCGTCTCCTCCAGTGATCCCTTGGCATAATGGGCCTAGGAAAGGTCCACCGAAAAGACCACAGCCGTCTCCGAGTGACACTTCTTGATCGCACTTCGTACTGCATATCTCCTCGTTCACCGCAAGCCGCGTTGAAAAGAGCCACAGAAAGGCCTTCTTAGAATGGAAGATATGTTTGATGTCAACGCTTACCTCCTTGGTGAGGGAGGTAAAGTAACCGGTATACTGCCAGTCGTTGCCGTCCAGTATTAAGTAGGTATGATGAGCACGGCGTTGCTCATCGCCGAAAAGATGTTTTTCACCAGCACCTTGGGCGATAGATAACCTTGCCATTTTGTTTTTCTCTACACCCTAGGGTTGCTACGTTTGGCGATACACATGTGGATTCAACACCAGCTGGCAGGGTAATCGTACACTCTAAGCTCAGTTTACTCAATCGAAAAAAAAAAATGCACATACTCATTTATGGGTAAAGTTGACTTAACTCATATTTGAGTAAATTTGAATGGGAAAAAATACTCAAATATGGGTAAGTAGTAGTGTACCCATAAATGGGTATGTGCACTTTTCGCGATTACGGATATTCTAGACCCATATTTGGGTAATATGAACTTAGCGTGTACGCAGAATCGCTAAACTCAATCCATTTTTTAACGCATACGTTTATTGCTACAAAATAAGAAGGAACTCAAGAATATTTGTCAATTTGAAACGGCCAAAACTCCTAAAAAATAAGAGATTCTCCAGAAAGTTTGAGACAGTTGCGAAACAGAAAAAGTAAATGTATAAAGCTCTCAAAACCAATACATTAGAGAGTATAAGTCTACCTTTTCTTTTTTTTTTTTGCGAATTAGCAATTCCTCACCTTGTATTATTTGCGCAAATTTTTGACAAAATTCTCAATACAGACATTTTTAAATGTTCCTTACAGACATTTTGAACAACGGCGCTGAAGTGTATCGAAAATTGATTTCGTCGTGGTGATGGCAAAATGAAAGCTCACATGAAAGGCAAAGTCGGTGCTCTGATAAGGGCCGAGCGAGACGAGAGGAGCGTGTTCAGTTCAATTTTGCTTGTTCGTACTTTGTTGCAATCAGCCAGAATGCTCGGCTTGCTGTGTGTTCGGTATGGTTGCTTGGTTCGATGTTTTGGCGTAGTCCGACGAAAATCCCAACCGTCAACCGCACTGAGAACGATCGAAATTAATGCTGCGGGCTAATGGGGGATGCAGGTGGAGCAAGCGACGGGGTTTTGAATGTCTCATTTCCAAGTGTGGTTCATCGGGAAAACCGAACGAGCAGAAGGAAAAACGTTTTATAACTTTATAAAGCTGTCCTGAACAAGGCTTCAACGGGCACAGCTGCATGGTTAGGAGCACGCGGGGGTGGGAATTTGTTTGAGCTATGCTGATTGCAGTTTTCGCTTTGACTAGCTGGTGGTCGAGGTGATGTTGGGTTGTTCTTGTGTTTCTTTATGTACATATGTGTGTGTTTGTACACATGTGCTCGTTCAGCTTTGGTCGCATCAGTTTAATATCTCGTGATGGAAGAGGACCAAGCGATAGCCTGGGGATAACCTGAGCAAGGTTGATGAAGGAAAATTGAAGAAAGGTAGTCAACCGGAATGGTTGGATGGTTCTCTATATGGGTCAGGAGAAAGGGAGAGTACACATCCTACAGGGAAATGTATCATGATGGAGTTGGGATGCGAGTAAACAACATTACTTTTTAAGTAAGGCTCATCGGTATCATTATCCTTTGAATGCTCAACAGCGAGACCACCTTCGTACATCGAATCCATAATTCACAAACTGATATATCACCATCATCATCATCGCCAGGGAGCCGTTATGAATATGGTTCGTATGTAGAAGCAGTTTCTGATTCATTATTAAGTTAGAAGTTGGAAATGGGATGCCGTGTTCCGTCGCGATGGTGCAGCATGACGAGAGCGTGACAATTTGCATGTTTAATTTGTGCGCTGTTATGCTGAATAAATCATCATTGCATACATCTACTTCCTCACTTCTACGTTGATGGAGATTGCTTAATTCGAGTCAACGATTGGGCAAATTCTGAGCTCCTGAGGTGAGATTTGGACATTCCCCCAACATTCTGTAACAGCCGGGCATTACATTGACCCCGCAGCATTTTAGCACGCGACCAGTTCGAAAACCAAACTCATGTCTCAACAGGTTTCGTCAAGCTGTTCACATCTAGGCCGAGTTGCGCTAGCGCTCAAGTCCAAACCAAAAACTACAATCACCGAAAAGCCGGTCACGGCCAGTGGTGGCTGTTATGAGGGCTTGCCGCTGCCGATGTCCCACTCCAAGAGTCTCGTGGAGTTACATAACACAACAACCACGCTTCTTCTGCTGGCGTCGTCGTGGGAACTCACGTGAACCTCTCGGAACCGCGTGGGGGTCTCGCTCGCTCACATCTCTCGGATCTCACTTGGCGTCCGCTTAGGAAGGGGGAACCAAAGCCGACGCAACGCGTGTGGTAGTAAATAAAAGTTGATCGACCTTGAAAGTGTGGCAAAACGACCACTAGCAACGACTCAAGACGCCAACGAACCCGGTCAGTCGGTGCGGCGGCTGGCGACTTTATGGGCTATTTTCGCGTGTCCGAAAATTAACGTTTTTTTCTTCTTTTTGTTCTGTTCGAACTGCATGCGAGAGAGGTGTGGTTCGAACGACAGTCGGTGTTCTTTACAAGTGACGAAAACGATGAAACCAGTTACGTAACCTGTCACCACTGTCGCCCTGAATGAGAAGGTTTGTTTGTTGAGGAGGTTGGAAATTTAAAATGCGAACGCGAACTCCTGACCTGGCCTAGGTTATAAACACGTCGAACAACAGGAAGGACCTGCTCCAGTTGGTCCGAATGCATATTTAATGCGTTGCGCGTCGATCGATTTATTATTATAAATGAAATGGAAAATACCAGCTCCGTTCGAAGATTCGAATCAACTGGGTAGATTGAGAAGAATGTCTGCTCTGTCGGGAAGAACGATGACGACGCCTAGCAGCACCATAATCGCGATTTAATAAGTGAGATCGGACTTCTTCTTCGTCTCCTCGATAATGGGTTGCAAAAGGGGAAATGGGACCGGGAAGCGTGGAAATTGTTTGCATATTTCACGTGAGGATGATTTTGCTATGAATAAAAACTTTGCATGCTTCAACCACCTTCGAACGACACCCGGGCCGGTCGGGTGGAAAGCTCGTATGATAAACGCCTGCACTCTCCAGCTCTGCGACGGCTGGAGCGAGGACCGACGATGCACACACTGTTGAGTGATATTCCCCATGGTTAGGATCGTAAAACTTGCCGACCAAAGACAAAGAAGAATACGGGCGGAAAGGTGATGGAATTTATTAAGCCGTTTAGAGGAATAATGAGCATTAAATGAAAGGGTTTCTGCCATGCGATGGCACGTTATGAATTTGTGGCTGCTCTGGTACGATGAGCGCATAATGGGGTGGGAGATGAGGTGTAAACATATTTGAAGTGATTAGGTGGATTTGGTTGGGTTTGCGAAGCGTGCCAGTTTGAGCAGCTGATCATGCTGGATCGGAAATGATTTGAAGATGAGTAATTCAACCAAAAATTGTACGACTGAAAGGACCTTTCTCTTGAAGTAAGATGACTTATCCTGATGACTAAATAATGTTTCATGATTGTTTTTCGAATTGGAAAAAACATACGAGGACAGCTCAGAGGAGCTATTCAACCACTGTACCACCGGATCTTAGTCAAGACTACTTCAAACTAAACTTTATTTGAACATGATTTATTTTGGCAATCAAAGACATGGATTGGGATTTAATGTGACGTGTTATGTGATAGGAAGCCACCAACAGTACAGGACTTGCCATGGCGCTCCTTTTAATGGCAAGATCAAACCGACATACCTGTAATTCTCACTATTCCGTTGTTTGAAGGGCCAAAAACGGGGGTGTACACCCGTAAGCAGAAGCACTTACACGAAACCCACGGAAAGGACAGATAATCTCTTTCCAACGAAACACTCTTATTACAGGAAATGTACAGTAATCAATACACGTTAGGATTTCTGTCTGGTGGACACGGATTGGGATTTTTGAAAAAAAAAAAATCCTTACTACTATTGGTTGTTTCAATTGGTTTTACTATTTATATTTAGTTTCAATTGGTTTCACCAGCACCTGCTTTTTTGTGACCGTTAAAGTAGAATGTTTGCTAATCACGAACGATTTTTGTATTGTTTTTGGCGTTTTAAGACGATCAGAAAACTTCTAATTGTAATGACATAAAAATTTAATAAAAAAAACATGTAATTTTCTGTTTTATCTAAGGGGCTGAGGGAGGGGGGTTTTACCACGCTCAATACAAAATTTCAAAAAAAAAGTATGGAAAAAAGGGGTGAGGGTTTTTTTAAATAAGTCTACGTGGTTTATGAACAGGCCCTAATGCACACATATGGAATGCTAAGCCCTAAGAGTGGCATAACAGGAGGCATTGGTTGTCAGGACTAGTTCATTCGTTGCCATCAGCGAAGAGTTATCAAAACTTTGGATTTGTTTTCGAAATCCACGCTGTGATGTTCATACCGGAAGTGGCAGACCGGCAAAGCCAGTGGATCCAAACACACATACGAAAGTGATCAAGCGGACCCCAATGTTGCCGACCTAGAACAGGACCTGCCAGCTGTTAGTGAAAAATCATCACCTGTCAAAAAAGACCGTTTTTTATTGGTCACTGTGACAACCGCCCCTACCGCCACGGTTGAGTTTTGTTACAAGCAGGCAGCCTGTTGTTGGTTCGACACTGTTGCTTGTAGTCACTGCTTTTTCACTTTTGTCGTTTGTGACAACTAGAACAAATGCGGAAATAAAAGTTCACTTTTGCAGTGGTTTATTTTAAATCAGTTTGAAATAAAGTGCAAAGTGATAAATTTTGGTGTCACATCCGGGTTTTCATCGGTTCCCGAGAGATCCAATCGTTCGCCGAGAGTGGGTTAAGGCCTGCATTGGGAACGCTAACGAGGAATACATTCTCTTGCTCAAGCTTTCTATCCACAGCAGAATTTGCAGAGTAAGTATCAATGAAATTCAATGTAACCTCATAAATTAACGTTTGGTTTGATGCAGCTTAATTTCTCGAACGGTAAAAGAAGTGCCAATGGAACTTGGAATATGCTAATTGCCATCACTCCGCCGGAAGAAGAGTGGCAGGAAATGGAGGTGGTTGAGGCAGTTTTGTAATCTTAGAGCCTTAAGCTCTTGGACCTCTTCATTTTAAATATTAACAATTTTCAAACGTTTACTTTATTGAATATTACCAAGTATAACAAACAATCGACAAATTTTGTTTATTTTTTAATTATTTTTTTCCCAAGAAATTACTGTGTAAACATATCTGGCAACACTGGAGCGACCGCCGTATCATAGCAAACATAAATTAATAAGAAGGCATCTCTTTCTGAGCTGGCAGGTCCTGTCCTAGCTGCCTTCGAGGAATGTGCCGAAACGGCAAATGTTTCGCATTCCGTAGGCACGTCTAAAATGCGAAGAAGAGGGCTGGATTAAGAAGTTTTGAGGCCCAGGTTGTGTTAGACGGGAATGCAAAGCAGAATTAGAAGGCTATTAGCCCGTGATTAGCGTGATGTAGAGATTATTTTTAGATGGATTTAGATACAAATTTCAGAACTTACAGAAATAATCTCCTAGTTATAGATTCTTATTAACCTTCCTTGAGCATTGGGGTCGTTTTTGACCAATCAATATCTGAAAAAAGCTCTAAGGTCTGAACGGAATAAACTAGGGATCTGAAATTTTCTAACTTTTCCTAACTTTTGAAAACGAACACATTTTGGGCAGTTACAGCTTTCAGAGACCTCTAGAAGTGACGCTACAAAAAAAGTTACTCATAGTGCATTCAGGGTCAAAAATTACCCAAGACTTTGACACGCTCCTAAAACTTTATTTTTGAACCGATTTTTGATATCTTAGCCTCAAACAAAAGGAATTGACTCTTTGAATGACAGTCGACCTGTTCATTTTTAAAACTGTCCATTCTGAGCACATGAGTACCTTGAACCGGTTCCGGTATGTTCCGAAGAGGACAATTTTGGAACCTCATGTATTTGAACCGTTCGACGGCTCAAAATTCACGATTTCAAATACTGATCTTCGAAAATATCATACAATAGACCAACCAGGACATTTGGTCACATCCGGATACTCTGGAACCGGTTCCAGTAGGACCCAGAGAGGACAATTTTGGAACCCCAAGTATTTGTTTAGTTCGACGGTTCAAAATTCATGGTATATCCAAAAACATCTGGATACTCTGGAACCGGTTCCGGTTGGGCCCAAAAAGGTCAATTTTGGAACTTAAAATTTGTGTACCGTTCGATGGCTCAAAATTCATGATTTTATATACAGATTATATATACACATTATTTATTTATTTAAATAGCCATACATCGTATTTACGATATGACTTCATCTACAACAATTCGCCAATATACTCGGTCTATGGCTGCCTCTCTGCAACCTCGTTGACGACCCACACTCGCCAGGTCCTGTTGCACCTGGTCCGCCCATCGTGCTCGCTGTGCCCCACGCCTTCTTGTACCGGCCGGATTCGAGTCGAACACCATTTTTGCAGGGTTGTTGTCCGGCATTCTCGCAACATGCCCTGCCCACCGTATCCTTCCAGCCTTCGCGACCTTCTGAATGCTGGGTTCGCCGTAGAGTTCAGCGACCTCGTGGTTCCATCTTCGCCGCCACACTCCATCCTCCTGTACGCCGCCAAAGATGGTCCTAAGCACCCAGCGTTCGAAAACACCAAGTGCTTGCAGGTCCTCCTCGAGCATCGTCCACGTCTCGTGCCCGTAGAGAACAACCGGTCTTATCAGCGTTTTGTACATGGTACATTTTGTGCGGGGGTGAATCTTTCTTGACCGCAAGTTCTTCTGGAGCCCGTAGTAGGCACGAATTCCACTGATGATGCGTCTTCGAATTTCACGGCTGTTGTCGTTGTCAGCCGTAAGCAAGGATCCAAGGTAGATGAATTCTTCCACCGCCTCGAATGTATCCCCGTCTATCGTAACATTGCTGCCTAGGCGGTCCCTGTCGCGCTCGGTACATCGAGTTTCATCGAGTGAAAATCGTACCCCGGCTGTTGCGCCCGGCTCTTCGCATGACACCTTATAGCGCAATGTTGAACAACGAGCGAGCAGCGGCGCTATAACCAAGCTATTTAGCACCTGCATTCGGAGGTAATGCCAATGCAGCACCAGAGCGTCTGTTCTCCAGCTTAGGAGCGGCTCAAAACAGCGTCTGTTCCCCATGTCAGGGGCGGCTGAATCACCGTCCATGTGCCAGCGTGGGACTCAAAATTCAACTGAGCACTATGGTCCTCCGGAAACTAGGGGGTTGGTGTCAGGCCCTGCAAGCCAGCCGTAAAAAAAAGCAAGCACAGGAACATTTACAGCAGAATACGACCCAGAACAATACGGTCTTATTTGACCAAATTTAACTTTAACTTTAAGTTTATAATAAGGTTTGTAATGAAAAACCAAGAAGCAAAAGCTGTCACATGGCATGTTTTGAGTAAAATAAAGAGCTAACCATATCCAGGACTCTTTATCAGAACCTGTTTCACGGAAATGGCCATATCTCAGTCAATTTTAGGCCGATTCCTGTAATCGACATTTCATTCGCTTGAAAAATATTTTGTTTTTACGAGTGTTTGCTAAAAAAAATGTTTGACAACCGCATCTTGTACAAAATCTTATCACAAATTCAACATGTGAGATAGCCTCTCCGGAAACCCGGAACAACTCCAGTGTCCGGAGGCTATGGCCAATTATGTTACCGAGATATAAAATTAAATTAATTTCCCAGTCAAATGCTTCTTAGCGAAGTTAAATCGTATAATATTTCATGAAGTTAGAGAACTACAAAGTTCATCAAAAATTAGCTAGTCCCGATCATTTTGTCTATCCCCTTTATGTTACCTCACCATTCCGCATCACTATATTGACATTCAGTAACGTCGCCGATGCCAGATACCACCTACAATCATAATGAAACAGCATGTGTTAACACTTTGTATTACATACCTACTTCGTACCATCATCACAATAAACTCACTTTGCACCCATCCATTGCGTTAAAATGGGCTGTCTGCTAGTACAAGCTCTTACTAGTCCAACCTCATACTAGCCCGGAGAGCTGGCATTTATGAACGCAAAGATTACGAACAGATGTTACGCACTGCCAAGTGCGAGCTCGATTTACCATACGCAGGTTACAACGATGACACAATCTCACTTCTCGCACAATGTTTGTTCGAATTCGAAATTTTCGAATTCGATGAAAACATACTCCCGATCACCGAACTTCTGAACCAGCCTAACCGAAGACCTCATTTCAAGCCGAACGCAAAAACCCAAAATTATTACGCTCATTACGAAGCTATGTCAGAAGCGGTAAAACGAGTGGCGTTAAGTGTCAACGATGCTCTTTGTCGCACCACCACCACCACCCCCCCTCTTCCCCGTGATGGTCGTTTTGTTGTTGCTGTTTGGTGATTGCACCGAAAAATTAGTTGTTCGCGTAATCATACGTCACAACAACTATATACATGTAAGCTCCAGTCACCTTCTTTTTTTCTGCTGTTTTGTTTCGTGTGGCATTGCATGAACTTTTCGAACTGCAAAACTCTGTAAAAATGTTATGAATTGACTCGCTGTGTAGAGCAGTGGCTCGTGATGGAGTGTTACATAAGAGCTTCGTCTGTCTGGTGCAGACAGACAGATTGGCTTCTCTGCTCTGCTCCGCTGCTGGGCAGCAGGTAAAAGGAGGTTGCCGGTGGAGTTTTCGGTTGAATAATACACATTAACGCGTTAACCTTGAGCTCGATACGGGAGCTGGGTTTCATGCAGGCTTCTGATGCTGGACGACCGTCGTGTCAGTGGGGCTCATTATTGGGTAACCTTTTGTGGTAGTGGCATTGCCCAATTTGTTGGGTCATAATCGTACCCAACGGCCTTGGAATGTGACATTTAGCTACCCTTACCTCCTTAAATCTGTGGTTGGAACGGTTTTTTCAGAAAAATCAGAACCCCCCCGTGGAAAGAGTACAGCCTTAATTGCTGGAAAGGGAAAATGGAAAAACAACTTTTCTCGCCCCGTGTTGGCACCCGAGCACCTTCTTGCAGATAATTTAATTTTAATACTTTTTCGCGAAACGAGGAAAAAATGGGTCCGAATTCGATTAAACCGTTTTTCATTGAGCGTCAAGAAACAATCAACCAAATTGGATAAGCAAATTACCCCCAACGGGTGATGATGTGGTTCAATAGAGCACCTTCTCCTGGTTGGTGGCTGAAAATTGAATCACATTTCAGCGCACAGTTACCGAATGCGCGTGGCATTATGTTTCAGTTGCAACTAGTTGTATCACCCATATAGTCACGTCGCCACCGTCGTCCAAAAGCCATTCGGAGCATATGATGGTGAGTGAATGGGTTTTGAAATGGGGTGTAAAAGGAGAATGGTAGAGCATAACTCGTCGCCACATTATTGCAAAGTTGTTGCTCAATTGCCGTGATTGCATGAATTACTCAGCGCTGGCTGCTGTCGTCGATGACTGGTTGGCTGGTTTGGCAGGATTATTGCCAAACCGATGGCTGAGCTGGTGACATGTTAACCTACTTTTGGACCGGTGCTTTTCAGATGCATCCACAGCAGAGTGCAACTGGTCAATGCTTTTGCGGTCAGCCTGAGTGTCGGTTGGTAATTGGTCGAATTTAATTGCTGGAATTGGAAACTATGCGGTGGAAGGCATTCTTCAAGTGGAGTAACTGTGGGTTGGAATGTTAGTTAGGAGTGGTTTGATTCGCTTGAAGAAAATGATAGAGCTGGTTTATTTGTGAAAGGTACAAAATCTGTCTTAGCAGCCTTGAATATGGAAATACTTGTGACACTCGAAAGAATTACCAAAAGGCATAAAATTATTGCGAGCGAAGCAATACATTACGGAGGATGAAATGATATTTTTCATTACGAAATAGGGTAAAATTACGGCCTACTTTTCCTCAGTCGGGATAATAATAATGAATTGACATGATTGTGGGCAAACTTCAGTGACAAAATAAACGCCTCGGGCCCGAAAAGGAAAGTTAAACTCATTTGCATTAATATTTAGAGGCTATGAAGATCAAAATTTGGTCAAATATGAATACGAGTAACCCAAGTAACAATTTTAGTTTTATTCCAGCCGTATAGCAATCCTCCCGGCTTTGTTGATAAAACTACATTCAAAACTGTTTTGTCTACCAACAGTTCCTCTATGCTCCTTTCAACCCGAAATTTTTACAAAATGGCCCACTCTATGGAGGGTTGTGAAAACAAGTTAATAAAACCTTTATAAGCCCATATTGATTTTGAAAACGTTCTAATGAGAGATTTTATGACCACTTGAGAACCTTCCTAAAACCTCCCTACCCTTCGGTTCAGAAAAGGCTGCCACATCAACGTTCAAAAGTGCCTGAACCAAATGGACAGCTTGTAATGATCACTTGAAGATGCGATGCGAGAACATTGCCCTGATATTCCCAAAATGTAGCACGTAGTAAAATGTTTCTTGTCTTCTCTATCGAAACGTGATGGAATCGAGTGAATGAGTGGAAATTAATCGGGAATGATCTCTCATATGATGGCATCCATCGAACCATTCTGAATGACCGTTGTGAGAATATCACCATGAAAATCTCACATGCTCATCGCATTATACCAATTACTAATGATTTCTCTCCTCTCTCCTGTTCTCTTCCCTATTCTATGGCCGCGAGCAATACCATATGACATCGTGCATAGCCATAGGCCAGCATAGGCCTTCGCCTAACGTCAGCTCTTCAAAAGCAGAAACACCGACACCACACCGAGCAATTAATAAGAAACTGTATTCAACCCTAATCTATTTTACTTTCAGCAAAATTTTCTAACACAAGGTAAGCAATTAAATGACCACAACAAAATATACTCAATATTTATGACATAACATACAACTGGGAAAGGGAGGGACCATCAGGGCACCCAAGTGGAACGATTTGCAGAGGGAGCATGGGACTTCCTCCTCCCTATTTTTAACATTTCGCGAAATGAGGGCGGGCTCTTCGACCCCATCTATTGGGTAAATTCTGTCAATCGAGGGCTCGCTTCTAGTGCTGTGAGTGTGAACTTGCTTTTGGAAGGAGATTCTCTTCCCTATATTCGCGGGTTTCGCGTAAGTGTCTCTGCTTACGGACCCGCCTAAATATTCTTGGCCCTTCATACAGGAGCTTGATGATCACAAACAACAAAAGAATCCTGATGAAATCGTTTTTCAGATTATTGCACTGCTATGGAAAGTTACCTTGCTACAATAGATGGTAGTATTACATAATCATCATCATCATCATCATCATCATCATCATCATCACTTGAGAACCTTCATAAAACCTATTGGCCGCCATGAAAACCAGCATATGGCCATTTAATTTCATGGTGAATATTGGCACGATAGGAGCCAAAAATTAATGCGCCTCGAAAATTATGCGAGTTTACAAAGACAAAGACTAAATGAAAACAAATATATTCGATAAATTAATCATGAATTTCCTGAAAATTAATGTAATTCAATAATGTTATCTAAAGAAATGCTGAAATTGGTCTCCGATCTACAGTTCATTTACATTACATTTCAAATTTGGTGCATTTATTCCACCACATTGCATTTATTTCTTATATTTCAATACGGCGATTGGAAAAAATCATAGTTTTGCCAAAAAGCCAATTTGTCTTCGCAATGACTACTATAAAACTATTTGGTCATGTTTTTTCACCGTTTTAAAATCACATGACTTCCCACAATGCCAATTTGCCGTTTTATGTATTTACTGGAGGCAAAATGGTATTAAAATGCTGTTTTAACGGACCATAATAGAATACTATGGATGAGTCCTAAATCGGAATTTCAAAACAATATTTGAAGAGGGTTCATAAAGTCGAAATGAAACCTTTGATAGCAGTAAAAGGAATTTGAGAAAACAAGGTTTTTAGATCGTTGTAAACAAGCTGTGTAGGTTCTCATAAACCTGACTAAAATATGAAACCTATTGGCACCTCTTGATGCCATGATAAAACAAATTGGTTTCTAGTGGCTTTCATAAAACTTTAATAAAACCAAATAAAGCTAGATGGTTTTGGCAATGTTACTTTGAAAATAATATTATTTAAGTTCAATCAGCATGAAATGCAGAAAAAAATATTCTGATAAGCTTCCGGTTACCTGATTTTGAATTGCGAGGCCTTTTCAATTGCCCTTGTCATCACTTTGTTTGCCACGCCCTAACCCTTTCAGGTCTAAAAGGTCAGACTGAATAAAAGTGTACATTGTCTTGGGCAAATTCGTTCTACGTCAATTCTTCTATCTGGGAAGGTTTGTTTAGTTTGAGTTTTATCAAGGTAGATCGTGTTGTCAGATGAATGTTTAATATATAATAATAGAAATAAAAAAAACATATGAGTTTAAGACCTAGAACATCCTGAATATGAAGAAGTTAAATTACATAAATGTCTCATTAATAGTGTAAAGCGTTGTTTTCAACATGCTACGTATGCATACGTATTTTTTAATTCTCGTTGATAAACGTTGAACATTTTTGTATCTTTCTGGGATGCTCAAGGTTATCCAAACTGTATTTGAGTTCAGAACTTCAGATCTACAGTTGTAATAGTAGCTTCTAGAGCTATATAAGGTTACGATATGTATTCTAACTAATATAATGAACTTTTCGAAAGGTCAACAGTCATTATTTGATGGTTCTGTGATGTTCTAGATCATCCAAACTGCCCGTGAGTTCAGAACTTAAACTCTGCAGTAGTAACAATAGCTATTAGGGTTATACAAAGTTACACTACGTATTCAATCATATTCAGTGAAGATTTTCAAATGAAAAAACAAACACTATGAGATAAACTGGGATGATCTTGGTCATCCAAACTGTCCTTGAGTTCAGAACTTAAGATCTACAGTTGTAACAGTAGATTTTTGGAGTATGCTAAAGGACAATATGCATCGAATTGTGAGGAAGGTCAACAGACATAATGCGACATTTTGGGATATTCCAGGTCATCCAAACTGTCGTTAAATTCAAAACATAGGATCTACAGCTGTAACAGTAACTTTTTAGACTTTGCAAACTGCCGTCACGTATTCAAGCATAGTCAGTGAATATTTTCGAACGAAAAAAAAATCCATAAAAAGATTATCTTGGGATGGTCTAGGTCATCCAAACTGTCCTTGAGTTCAGAACTTAGGATCTACAGTAGTAACTATAGGTTTTTGGGCTACACAAAGTTACGCTACGTATTCAACCATGTTCAGTGAATATTTCGAACGATAAAGAAAACATTATGAGATAACCTGGGATGGTCTAGGTTATCTAAACTGTCCTTGAATTCAGAACAACAGTTGTAACAGGTGGTTTTTGGAGTATTCAAAGGGACAATATGTATTAAGCAATATTCATTGAATTTTGTGGGAGGTCAACAGACGTAATGTGACAATCTTGGGATATTCTAGGTCATCCAAACTGTCCTTAAATTCAAAACATAAGAACTACAGTTGTAACAGTAGTTTTTTGGGCTATATAAGGTGACGATATGTATTCAAACATGATGACCAAACAATGATCCTTTTGGAAGGTCAACAGTCATTATTTTTTTAATTTTGTGATCCTCCAGGTATTCCAAACTATCCTGGAGCTTAAAACTTAAAATATGACTTTAGGTCATCCAAACTATCCTCGAGATCAAAACATAAGACTGACAGTTGTAACAAAAGCTTTCTGGGCTATGCAAAGCAACAATGTGTATTGAAACACATTCATATATATCTTGGGAGAATAATAAACATTATGAGATAATCTTCGGATATTCTAGGTTTCCAAACTATCCTGGAGTTCAAAACATAAAATCTACAGCTGGAACTGTAGCTTTCTGGATTAAACAAAGTAACAATATGTATTTGACCAAAATGAGTGAGTCTTCTCGAAGGTCAACAGACATAATGAGTTATCTTGGGATGTTCTAGGTCACCAGAACTGCCATTGCGTTCAGAAGTTAGGATCTACAGTCGTAACAGTAGCTGTATAACCTATGAAAGGTGACGCTATGCACTCAAGCACATTTTAAGGTCTACAATTGTAACAGTAGCTTTATGGGCTATACAAAGTTAAAATACATATTCAAACATATTCAATTAACCTTCCGTGACACGTCATACCCTAATACATTTCGTATGGTTATTTTTCTTAACGACCTATTTGGGGTATCATCCAAACCATTAAAGAAATGGTAATTTTTAATCAGGGTAGCCACCACGCTGGCGCTGTGTACACCGACCTAGGTTTCCACACGAGTTTAGTACATTTTACAACAGTGCGCGTCATGGATCTTAAGTTCTGAACTTCAGGACAGTTTGGATGACATAGGGTATCCCATGATTATCACATAATGTATGTTGGTCTTCCAGGACATTCATTGGATGTGTTTGCATACATATTGAAACTTTTTTAGAGTGGATACAGCTATTACAGCTGTAGTACTAAAGTCTCTGAACTTCAGGACAGTTTGTTTGGCATAGAATATCCAAAGATTATCTCATAATGTCTGCTGGGCTTGCAGGACATTCATTGAATGTGAATGAACACATACCGTAACTTTATATAGCGGATAAAGCTACGGTTACAACAGTAGATTTTAAGTTCTGAATTCCAGAATAGTTTGGATGACATAGAATATCCCAAGATTATCTCATAATATATGTTGGTCTTCCAGAACATTCATTGAATATGATTGAACACATACCTTAACTTTGTATAGCGGATTAAGCTACTGTTACAACTGAAGATCATATGTTCTGAACTCCAGGACAGTTTGGACGACATAGCACATCTAAGAAAAATATTTCCTACTTTTTTCAATCATTCCTATGTTATTCAGCACCAAATCAATCAGAATATACCAAATTGCTTGTATGATAACGCTTTGAAAAATTTAGGCCTGAAAGGGTTAAGATGACGCCGGTACCTAGAACACCCCTTTCGAACGTAGGCCTCTGACATCGACTGCCATGTGCGCGTTATGACAGACTTCAGAGTCTTCACACTGCGGTAAGATGTTATAGTCATTAGTTACACAATTTAACGCAATACTAAAGTTCGATAATTTTCGTATTTTCTTTCCTGTCGCACCCTATGAACGAACACGACTGAATAGAATAGATAATTCGAAAGTTTATGAAAAATGAACAAAAATGCAATCCATGAATCAAACCCAAGAACAACCAACTAATTCAGAACATTTTTTAAACCATTCACAACCGTAAACTTTGAAACACCTAAAGTGCGTTTTGCGAGTGATCATCACCGAGGTTTTCTCGAGTTTCCACACATCATAGTTCCACGAACCACCCATGAGCCATGAGTCCACCACGTTTTTGTGCATTTCTCGTGTTTTTGCATCTTCTTTTCCCGCAGGGCTATCTCAAAAGTTTGGGTATGGCTCGTACGGCCGAAGTCAAGCGTGACGCCCGTATCGGCGAGGCGGAAGCCCGCTGTGACGCCACGATCAAGGAGGCCATCGCTGAGGAGCAACGGATGGCCTCCCGGTTCCTGAACGATACGGAAATTGCCAAGGCTCAGCGCGACTTCGAGCTGAAGAAGGCAGTGTACGACGTCGAGGTTCAGACGAAGAAGGCCGAAGCCGAGATGGCATACGAGCTGCAAGCCGCAAAGACCAAGCAGCGCATCAAGGAGGAACAGATGCAAATCAAGGTCATCGAACGTACGCAGGAAATTGCCGTTCAGGAGCAGGAAATGACTCGTCGCGAACGCGAACTGGAGGCCACCATCCGGCGCCCGGCCGAGGCCGAAAAGTTCAAGCTGGAAAAGCTGGCCGAAGCCAATCGTAACAGAGTCATCCTGGAGGCGGAAGCCGAAGCGGAAGCGGTAAGTTGAATTATTTTTGAAAGTGGAATGGCCCTATGACAGTTCGGGTTTCGTTTTCAAACAGATAAAAGTCCGCGGAGAAGCCGAGGCATTTGCCATTGCTGCCAAAGCGAAAGCTGAAGCCGAGCAGATGGCTAAGAAGGCGGAAGCCTGGCGAGAGTATCGCGAAGCTGCAATGGTCGACATGCTCTTGGAAACGTTGCCAAAGGTACTTATAAACAAATCCGACTCTAATTTCAATTTAATCAATTTTTTAAACCAATCTGCAGGTGGCCGCTGAGGTTGCAGCTCCGCTGTCCCAGGCCAAGAAGATTACGATGGTATCGAGCGGAGGTGCCGAAGTTGGTGCGGCAAAGCTGACCGGCGAGGTGCTGCAGATCGTCAACAAGATTCCGGATCTGGTCAAGTCGATCACTGGCGTGGACATTTCAAGGGTAAATCAAAATCACAAGTACATCTAAACACGCATACATGCATAAACGAAGTCACACATACATCAGCACAATACGGCACAATTTTTTCACTCTCATCTAGATTTAGTAAAATCTCACCACCGGAATATTATTAGAAACGTGATCGAGTAGGATCAAATCAATAGCTCTGTAGAATAGATGAGGCATCATTAAACCAAGTCGGGGTCAATCGAAATGGAACGATCTTTGGTAACGATAGTATTAGCGTTAGAGGATGTATTAGTATGTAGTGTAATCCTTTGGGAATTTCCTTCTGCTAATTTGTATTCTTTTGCCCACTCTTGTTTCCGTACCATTCCCTTAACATTCCATCGCCAGGCCATCTACGAAGTTTCTTCGGATGAATGTATAGAATGACATCCTGAGGTGATTGTTTAGCAAGTGAAGATGTGCATAGATTAGACGATCCCAAAATGTCATTTTCCTTCCGATTTGCGGACGACAACAGCTCTCTACTGCCTTTGGTTTCGTTTCGTTTCTCTACCCATTATCGTTTCGTACCAATAAACTACACGTGACACCATGAAGCAATACACTGACATTTCAAATGCAACACAACATTTCACTAGACAACACAGAGCAGCGACACTCTATTGCTGAAGAGGGAACTACTTGGAGCAGAACGTGGAGGTAGATCGTAGCTTATGACTTTGGAAGATTTTCTAGGTTAGAGTAGATTCTCATTTCGTAGAAGTAGCCATGAGCAAAATCTTGGTCGAATAGTGTTGGCTAGAACCTTAGAATTTTAAGAAACGATTAGATTCGCATGCCAATGGCCGCAGGTCACGACATCACTGTCCTGACCAGATCGAGGTTTCCAGCTTTGACCATCCGTCTCAAGTGACGAATTTTAAAGAGATCGGACTAACAGACATATCGGATGGAGAGAAAGCAGCATCACAGTTTCATGTAGCCGCGAACAGGCTGGACACTTCGGTCCGGTCACGACAACCATTACCATTTAACTTCTACATCTACCACAATTACCACTTCGCATTTTTGAGAACACAAATCTCAAAAACAATAGAAATTTTGCTCCGGAAACTAGAACCACTTGAAAGCTCCAGCGAAGCAAAACATTATGTTATAGTTCGGCTTGCGATATATTTGCAGTTTCTTAGATTCGAGTCTTAGAAAATTCGATGTGGCGATATTAGGCGGCCATTTGTGGAATCTTTTCTCTACCTCCTTTCTGAATACTCCGAATGCATTTGGAAGTTTATGAACACTTTTCCTCTCTCTATAATCAAATATCTAACGACTATCGGGGAGGAGCTGAAGGAACATCTGATCATCGCGTTCAAACCTCCCGAAACTCTATAGAAGCCTTGTAATCACACTAGAAAGCCATCAGGAGAAGGATATCACTCTGGGATTGGTGAAGGGCAAGCTACTATATAGATGAATGGAGACACCGTAAGAAACGCTAGGTGGCACAGAAAGTACTGCCAACCGAAACCGAGACTGCGGGAACATCGTTTGGAAAGGTCAAGGTAACGTGTTACTACATGGCAGTAAAAAGGCCACTACCGTCGTGGCTGCAAAAAGCTGGCCAAGAACAGTAAGATGATTGACCAGAAGAAAGCGGAGCAGAAGGTAAAGTTAGTGACCATCAACGAAGTGTGTCTAGCTGCGGCCGATCAAGTAGAGCGAGGACTGTGGGTCCTGACTCTGACCTTGACGAAAACATAACAGCAGCGGACGGAAAGAAAGTTAAGGGCAATGGGATTGGAGTTGGAGCATTCAACGAACTGAATTATCGAGGTAACCATGTTCCACATTAGACCTTCTATCGGTGAGCAAGATCACAGATGATGGATATTGTGTGCTGTTCGACAAACAGTCCTGTCAGAATGATCGGTATCACCAAAAGGCAAACCCGGCACAAGTGTTGCTGGCAACAGAGAATTATCCGAAACAATGCGTCCATTTGTGGCATCGCCGGTTTGGACACCGGAGCGTAGATGCCGTAAAAAAAATCGTTCGTGACGAGTTTCGAATTTTGATTCAAGATTGTGGAGTGCAAATCGTTTCCCGAACGTTCGGTGAGGAGCAGATGACGCGGATATCGTTTCCGGAAAGCGTTGGAAAGCTGGAGCAAAGTAGTTGGAGAACAAGTTTTTCCAAACTTTCGGACTTGGCTTGTCCGTGTAAGATGAGCACGTCAATCGGAAATCGTAACCGTATGGTGGACGGTTATTCTGTACCGGAGTATTGTACCTGCTTCGTTTGAAGTCGGAAGTGTACGGCAAGATCCAAGTGTACGTAAGTCTGGTAGACAACCAGATCGATAGACTTCTCTGCGTTCGAACGATTGAGGAGAATACTCCATTGGCAAGCTAAAGAAGTATCTGGCAGACAACGGAATCATACTCTATCCAATGGCACCGTATAGCATACAGAATAACCGTATGGCGGAGAAGAGTCTGGTGAAGGAATCATCGAGAAAAAATTCTAGGCAGTATGTGCTACTGGGTCATATACGAAAGCCTTCTTACAGTTATCGGATTAAGAATTAACCAGGTACCCTTTGATACCCAAAGCAGAAAATTTCAGGATTACTAGTTCATAAGATAATCTTACAAGACCCGCATATATATTTTTTTAGTTTGTTGAACATTACGTCACATGTGACATATAAATTGGCTTATAACCTGTACTATTTCAAACTGAGGTTTTACTAGGTACCCTTCAGTACCCAAGGCTGACAATTTCAGGAATATTAGTTCATAAGATAATATTTCAAATACAATCTGTTTTAGATCTGTTTTGGCCCAAAACGTGTTCAACTGCGGATGATACTCCTACCAAGACGACACTGGAATCCTGGCCCATTCCTCCCAAACCCTGGTCAAGGATTAATGTCGACTACGCAGGCCTAGTAGATGGAGTCTACTTCCTGGTAATAGCGGATCACTAGTCCAAGTGTCCTGAGGTGCCGCAACCAAATCGACGACAACGAAAGCAACGATCAAGCTGCTAAATCAAATCTTCGCAAAATTCGGCATTCCTAGAGGTAATCGTTTCGGACAACGGCAGCCAGTTCTCAAGTCACGAATTCCAGAATTTCTGCACCAGTCAAGGTATCCGGCACCTTCGCATCGCTCCGTACCATCCACAATCAAATGGCTTAGGCGAAAGATTCGTGGACACCCTGAAGAGAAGCCTCCGGAAAATCCGCAAGAACAAACCCTACTCACGTTCCTGTAAGTGTACCGATCCACTCTGACCAGCGACCTGGGACGGCAAACCTCCGGCTGAGATGATGTTCGGCACCACAACGTACTGCATCATAATTGCTCAGGCCAAGCAGGAGCGAAGATGTCAATGATCCAGAGATCAGCAGAAGCGAAGATGTCGTCCAGAGACAGGATGGTGCAAAACGACGCTTTCAACCGGAAGCACTGTGCAGTCAAGAGAGGTTTCCAGCACGGTGATTCCGTGTACGCCAAGGTTCACCGAGCGAACTCCTGGCAGTGGGAACCACCAACCGTCATCGAGAAGATCAGATCAGTCAACTACAATGTCTTCCTTGAGGATCAACATCGCCTGATGTGGTCGCATGTTAACCAATGGCCAGAAACAAGTCCAGCCATTTCCGTCATTGGATTCGGACTACCAGCTCCAGTGGAGGCTCCGCTAACTCTAATTCACGGTGTACACTCCTCTGGCTTTGACTTTTGGGGTTTGCTTGATTTGTTTGCTGGCTTCTTCTCGTCTCGATGGCTGGAACTGATTGAGATTTGGAAAAGCAACCGCAATAGCCTTCCTTGTGGCCTATCCGGTCGCACTACTTGCGTTGGTGGTTCGAGAATGGGCAATTTCGAGGAGCAAAGCGGCTCAACCAACAAGGAGTACGAGGCGGCGTACCTTCCGTTTTTGAAGACTACTGCTCATGGGAAGTTCCCTTCTTCTCCTAGATAGCATGGACCGATTGATTCGAGCATGACTGGCGCTCGATCATGGGTGTGTCCGGTTTGAGATAGAAGAACCGCTGATAGTCGTCTAGCAGGATCTGGAGAGATACGGGAGCGTCTTCCAGGTAGGAATGCCATATGAGGCCTCACACAAACGTCAAGCACTTGAATTGGTAGATCTTCATGTTTTTGAAAACTCGCAGGCACGGTTCACCTTCCTCCCGTAGCTGATGATGTGCTCGCATCCGACTTGATCTGTGAGAGGCACTGGTACCGCTTGTTGAAAATGAGGTCATTGGGAAGCTTTGGCAGGATGTAGTTCACATACCAGGCGCACTTTGACGGCATCGTCCAGGTTCCTGGCATCCGATGCGAATAGGTCCGTGTACCGGATGTACCACTTATCGAACGCAAGTTCACTGATGTAGGTTGCTGCGGGTTGCCATGGGCTGGTGTTGGCTGTTCTAAATGCGGCAGGAGCTTCGCCATATGGTGGACTGCTTGCTGTTATTCTTCCATCGCTTCCGTAGGGGTCTTGAACCATAAATCTTGAATTCTCGTCGTCAAATGTATATGTTCGGATCACGTCGGATCTTGACTTGTTAGTAGACTCGATGTTATTTTATAGAAAGTCAAATTACGAACCCATCATGAGATGTTAGTAGGTCTGTTTATTTCACAGGACTGAAGCTGCTGTCATCCACGAACAACAATCGTGAAGCCGAAAACTTGGTTCTGCGTGTGGTGCTCATTTGACAGCTCGGGTTTCTTGAAGGCTATATGCAGCAAACACAATATTCGCGGCGGAAGTTGTCGTGTTTTATCGTTCATTTGATTCGAGAGAAACATCTTCCGTGTTCTTAGTGAAGTGGTTATCACAACGATAGTATCTTTTCATTGTTTATCAGCCAGGTATTATAATGTTTTATCTAAATTACTGATACTGATAGTTTGGTAGAAGAAATATTGTAAAGAAATATAATCCGTTGTGAATCGAGCTTAACATTTTAAAATCATCACTAGCGCCGCACCAAAAGTCGCAGGCTTCAAGAACTAACGCTTTCTTCAGTCCTGTGGTTTATTTGGCCATACAATGGTTGCTGTAATTGAAATAAGTGTATGATTGATTTTGTTTGATGGTGATCCAGTGACAACTGGGACCGAACAAAAGTGTAGTTTCAGAAGCCGATTTTCAAAATCAACAAAGCGGTTGACGAAAGGTATTCCTCTTCGGCGATCAGTGTTTTGCGCCGAAACCGAAGAGCTGCCGGAACCTAAAACTATCACCGAAGTTATGGCGTGTCTTTTGAAAGCCGCGTGGTGTTCGGCCATGCAGGAGGAGTTGGAATCCGTTGCAGCAAACGAGACCTGGAGTCTGGTGGACCAACCGACGGGTCGAAAACCGACTGGATTGAAATGGGTGTTCACAATCAAGCGAGGTGCTGTAACAAAGCCAACAAAGGTTGGTTGTACAGGGATTCATTAAGTGCCAACTAAGACCAGGTGTTTGCTCCTTTGGTGTGGCAGACGACTCTCCGGACCCTGTTAGCTGTAGTGGCCAACCAAGGTATGTACTGTGCGACAGTACGTTGTCACGACTGCTTTCCTGTACGGCGCTCTTTAGGGGGAGATGTAACTGCAACAGCCTCGAAGATTCACCGTTAAATGACACGAAAGGAAATTCGATTGCCCTAAGAAGAGCCTGTACGGTTTTAAACGGTCTTAACAACGGAAGTTGGCATACGCTTGCCATGATTGAATTCTAGACTTCAGATTACGCGTGTAAATAAAACCCTAGCCAAACCCACCACAACGTACAACATTTTGATGCCCACTTGGGACATTGACCCTCATTCAGGACCCAATGAACCTTCCAGTGCGGTTTTGCATAGCATTTAAGGTGAACTGCTGCTCTATGTATTTTTCCTATCTTTTATCTCTCTCTCGCAAACTCACCTTGCTATTTAAAATGTATATATCTCGATTGTTAGTGAATGGAAATCGAATCGAACTCCATCAGATTGCTCACAGCAAGTAAGCATACAAACTGATGTGATTAAACATTGAATATCAGATACAGATTCTGAGTTAAATATAAATTCTAAATGTTGAGGCTGTCGAGAATGCTTCAGTTTAAGTCCTTATGGGGCGATTATTCGTCAGTTGGTAAGAGAGGTCACAATGCCAGTTGAAGTTTCGGGCGCGAAGTGTGATCTTGGACTGGAAATACGACGTGACGAGAATGGCGATTTTTTCATGGTGATGGTGCCAAAAGTACATATGGATCCTGGGTATTTTAAGCACGAAGATGGAAATCAACTTCCGGAAGGGAAGTAAAGTCGTTGGTCCCGGTCCATGTGTTAATGGGTTCGATATGTAAGGTCCAGGTCGTCTCCCTGGCGTGACGTGATTCGCATCAGGCTGAAAGTCACGCAAATACGAAACAACAACAACAACAACAGCTCATTATGTCGGTCAACACGAGGCCGGACATCTCAGCGTTTGTTTCCATCCTTAGCAGAAAAATCAGCTGTCTTTCGCGGAATTATTAAAACGAGCTCGAACTTATAGCCCAGAACTTGAAGGAAACCAGAAATTACTGGTTATGGCAAAGCAGAATCAAGATGGCTTGGTTGGGTTCTCGGATGCAGATTGGGCCGAATGCACTGGCAGCCGAAAAAAAAAACCGGCGTCTTGTCGAAATTCAACGGCTTGCAGGAAACAATCGTGGTAAAATTCGTGACCCTCGCGAATGCCACCCAAGATTTCCTGTGGCTTAATCGCTGGCTGGATGGTATCGGTGAGCAGCAGAACAGTCCAGTTATTTTTACGAGCAACTAGAGGGCGCTGAAGACGCTGGACTGCGAAATATTCAGCAACAGAACCAAACAAATGGCAGCACGATTACCGTTGGTCCCCGGTCCATGTGTTGATGGGTTCAGCGGCTGTTTCCATCCTTAGCTGGAAAATCAGCTAAAGACTGGACTCGGAAAAAATGAGACACACAAAAATGATCACCAAAAATTCATTTTAAATCGGATACTTCTCAAATTTTCAGGGATTAAATAACTATATATTAGCTATGTTTTGGCATAATTTATTTACTGAATTTCCTCCCCCAGCTGAATGCTCGTACATTTCTCTTAACACTGCTCATGAGATCTTGGGCGAGGCTTTGTCCATCTTCCTCACACAATTTCTCCCAATTTTTCTTCTAAGCTTCATCGGTTTTGAATGTTTTTACGCTTTTCTTCAACTTCTTTTTCATTATCGCCCAAAACTTTTCAATCGGACGAAGTTCTGGTGTATTTGGCGGGTTCGCCTCCTTCGGGACCACATTAACGCCCGTCGCTTCGTACCAATCCATTACAGGCTTGGCGTAATGGCACGAAGCGAGATCCGGCCAGAACAACGTGGGACCACTGTGAGAGCGGAGGAAGGGCAGCAAGCGCTTCTGCAAGCATTCCTCTCGATAAATCTGCCCGTTTATGGTGCCGGTTGTAACGAACGGCTTGCTGTACCGTCCGCACTCGCAGATCGCCTGCCACAACAGGTACTTCTTCGCGAATTTGTCCATCTTTCTCTTCCGGAACTTTTCCGGAACCTCCATGCGGGACGTACCGACAAAAAACTCGAGGCCGGGGATTTGTTTGGTGTCCGCCTTGATATATGTCTCGTCGTCCATGACGAGACAGCCTGGCTTGACCAGCCACTCCGGTCCAGCTTCCGCGCACGCAATTTGGCCACCGTGTTTTGCTTGTCAGTCCGGTTTGGCGCCTTCCTGACCTTAAAAACACGTAGTTCAGCCCGCTTCATGGTCTGCTGGACGAACCACTTCGACGAATTGACCTTTTTGGCCACGTCTCGGGTGGAAAGGTTCGGGTTATTCTTAAAGTACTGCCTTATCTTCCGCGCCTTCTCTGGGTATTCCGTTTTCGGTTTTCGGGCGCTTCCAGCGCGCTGCTCGATGGCCTTTGTCTCCTGGAACATCTTCACAACGCGGGACACGGTGGAATGGTGGATTCCAAGCCTTTTGCCGATCCATCTGTGCGACTGACCAGGATTATCGATCACCGCGCCCAAGATTTGCTGGCGTAGCTCTTCTTGTTTCGAATGCATCTTGAAAACAACTGGACAGATCGCGATAATTTTGATCACATAAACATAACACTCTAAACTAGTATTACCCAAAATTTCATTAATTTTTACCCACGCGATAAAAAGTTACACCCAAAACAAAGTGTCGCATTTTTTCCGAGTCCAATCTTTATCCTACGTGGAATGATTGGAACGAGCTCAAACGTGTAGTCCAGAATTTGAAGGGAATAGAGACTACTGGTTACTGCTAAGCAGAAGCCGCTTGGTTGCGTTCTCGAATGCAGATTGGTCCAAATGCGGAAAAAGCCTAGAAAATGCTCTCTTCGTGATGAAATTCAACGGTTGGCCGGGCAGGAAACAATCGTGGTGAAATTCGTGACTCTCTCTAGTGCCACACAAGAGGTCCAGAGGCTGCAGCGCTTTCTAGACGATCTCGGTAAGCAGCTGAATAGTTCAGTCATTTTTAACCTTCCTTGTGCATTGGGGCAGTTTTTGACCAATCAACATCTCAAAAAGCTCTAACGTCTAACGTTTTTGACCAATCAACATCTCAAAAAAGCTCTAACGTCTAAACGGAATAGACTAGGGATCTGAATTTTTCTGACTTTCCCTAACTTTTGAAAACCATAGACCAATCAGAACATTTGGCCACATCCGGATACTCTGGAACCGGTTCCGGTTGGGCCCGAAGAGGAAAATTTTCGAACCCCAAGTATTTGTACCGTTCGACAGCTCAAAATTCATGGTTTTGAATACTGATTTGAAACATCGTGCCATAGACCTACCAGTGAATTTTTCCACATCCAGATACTCCAGGAACCGGTACCGGTAGGGCCCAAAGAGGACCTAACCTAACGGTATAATTATATAAGGTTTCAAAATTGTCTTCTTCGGATGCATACCGGAACCGGTTCTGGGTGCCGATGTGCCTAGATTGGCCAGTTTAGGAAAAACAGACCAGCATGTCGATCTAAGAATCCATACCTTTCATTTGAGGCAAAGATATCAAAAATCGGTTCAAAAATAAAGTTTTGGGAGCGTGTCAAAGTCTTGGGACATTTTGGACCCTGAATGCACTATGTGTAACTTTTTCCTAATGCATTAGCAACTATAAGAACAACAACAATGCGCTTAAGATACCGGACTCCAGAAATAATCAGCAACACATCCAAACACATCGCAGCACGATTCCATTTCTTAACAGATGTTTAAGTGAAAGGAAAGGTGTCGTTCGTGTTCCGTCCTACCGTAGCCATGATTGCCGGTTTTCTCTCCAAACCGCAGGAAGGGGTTGGAAAGGTCAGGCGGGGGACAACCAACGAAAGAAAAGGGCGAAAAGGAAGAATCGGAAAACAAAACAAAAACGCAAAAATCTGCACAGCTTGTAGCAGTCTACACAGAAGAAAAAAAGTACCCATTTGAGCAGTTGTGCGTGGGAAGCTAATTTTGGGTATAGTTATATTAACTGACCCGTTGGGTATAAGTAACTTACTTTGGGGTAGAATTTCACCCAAAAGTAAGTTAATTATACTCAACGGGTACGTTAACACAACTATACCCAAAATTGACTTCCCACACGCAACTGCTCAAATGGGTACTTTTTTTCTTCCGTGTATGAGTTTCGGTTATTCATAAGTTTTTCTCATTCGCTCACAACACACAAACACACAGTCCACTCGATGATTGCTCATTTTCATTCATCTTTCATGCCACCTCTAGTGCCCTAATTTTCGTTTCCTTTCTTTCGTTTCATGTATGCGTCCACGGCTACGCTCTCTGCTTCTTGCTTTACCATACATAACCTCAAAACCGTCACCGAACTCTCCTTCCAGTCGGTGCACGCTGGTTAGAGCCCCAGATAGGCTGGCGTCTAGCAAGTCGTCCGAGCTTCGAACCATCGAGCACTGCTGTTTCGGCGACGATCGACAAGCGAAGCAAGTTTCGCCGAGAACGTAAACGAGCAACAACTTGACGGCGTTTGAGTCCACGAATGCCGTCGTTTCCCTCTTTTAAGCTTTACGGATTTTGTTACTTTCTCGGTAAGTTTTTCTTCATCCGTTTGTTATGTTTCTTTGTAGTATATGTTTACTGTTTACTTACTTGTATATTTTGGGATGGTTTATTGATATTATAACGATGGGTCATGAGGCCGGAAAAGATTTGAGATTGTTTCGAAAAAATATTCACAGTGTAGGAAGAATGATCCATCAAAACACGCTTCACTCGGAAGTATTGGCCATGTATTATTTCTAAAACAATATTCTTAATTTTATAATTATCAAACATTTAGTTAAGTTACCTTTGGTCAAACTCATCCAGCCGAGTCAGTGTTGAAAATTCGAAACAAGTTTTTGAAAGCTATTATATACAAACAACAAAATGGTCACAATCTCCTCTAATCGTATAAAATCACTGCCACTGCATCAATAATCCCAATTTCTTCTACCATAAAAGAAGCACAATCCAGTAAATATTCAGCACATTGGTCGTGGAACGCAATAACTGCAAAAGATGCATTTTATTTTCTAATTCGAGTGTGAGTTTATTTCAAGCTGACTCGGCCATGGTGAAGAACGAGAAACTCTATCGAAACGTTACCAGTTTTACCACACTATGCACCTTAGTCCCGAATTATCTACGTCCAAAAGAAGGAAAACATCCACACAGAAAGTCGTAGATGGAACAAAGAATCGAAAGTTGAAGCTCTCGAAATAGAATTACACTCCAAAGAAATGGAAATAAGGATTTAATCCCTCCTTGGCAGCTAATTTCCTCTTCAGCATATTGATATAACTCGAACTCGTGTCCATCCATTCATTTGGCCTATTCTAAACAATTATTTGAAATTTACTCCTCTAACCAAAAAAGAAAACAACGTATGATATTAAAGCAAATATATTTAATAAAAATCTACTACGAAACTAGGCTACGGTGCATCTGTTTTGCAACTTGAAACAGTTGCACAACGGTTGCCCGTTACTGCTTTCGAATAACGTTAAATAAAACATGATGAAGGAACACAAACTAGCGTAAAAAACGATGATTACCCATTTTCTCGGTAGGTGTAGTGAAATCATAACAAACAAATATAACAAAAGAACCCTTTGGCGTAATGTCGTGACCTTATTGGGATTTCTTCGTTTCCGTATACCTTACTAAAGCTACGCCAATAACAGCAAAGCAAAAAATTCAAAATTTTGAAAAACCTGAAAAACAACTACTCTTTAAAAATTAGCTAAACGTAGACCGCGCGCATTATATAGAAGGCGAGAAAAAAATGAACAATTGCAAAATATTTATTGATAAACGCAAAGGAAACAGAAAAAAAAACAGAAAAAAATATATATATTTTGTATTGACATTTCTCGATCGATAGATTGCAGTGTAAAAGAGCATTTAACAAAACAAATGTATAAGCAAATTTAATTTTTCCTAGCGAAAGAACCAGTGCATGAAAAATAATATGTTTAGCAAAAATGGCAGTTCTAGAGAATGTAATCTTTTCGTGTTTGTTTCATCATCAGATACGAAACGTTCAAATAAAGAACCGCATTATATTAAACACTCTAAACCTATTGCAGGCTCTTTTCAAGCGCCATATTTCTTGGCCAACTCTAACTAAATTGTATCACCTTTCCCTTCCAAAGCAACTGCTTATCCAACAACTTTCACTCTCTCGATCAAACAAACAAGCACTTCCCCTTTTCAAACATTCACACTCGTTTCTTACAAGCCTTCTCTCACACAAACAGAAACAAAACAAGAATGCCTAAGAGAACAATTTCTTACGAAAAACCAGAAAATCATTCAGAAAGTTATTCTTTCGCAAATACATAGTATGATAATTAATGAAAAGAATAATGCGAATATATATACTAACGAAATAGTAAACAACTATACATGTTATAAGCATAATATAAACAAACCAACTCAACACAAAACCAAACGAACAGGAGAACATAATGCCCCATATTGTTCGGTGGTAGATGTTCTCTCGTATCGAACGAAACAACAATCCAACAACAAACAAAACATCTTACACAGGAAAGGAATGCGTCATCTTTTTCGTCTCTATACTTAGTACAGCAGAAATGCAGAATCTCTTTGGGAAAACATTAAATCGCTATGTGTCGATGGTTTTCGGTAGGATTTGAAAGAACTTCCTTGGATGTTGATATCATAGCAATGGAGCAAAATAACGAGTAGTTAATTTTTGTTTGTTTCCGCATAAAAGACCGCATAATTCATTGGTGATAACATCACCTGTAACTGTAAGGATGTTTTTTTTTATGAATTCATTTATTTGTACAGGCTCAATCGAATCAACTTTACAGAGCCAAGTTTTCATGTTTATATACATCAGTTATCTTAGAACTAAGGTTAAGGGGGTGGAACCGATTACTCGCGGCCGTCTCGAGGTTAATAGGAATTACAATTTTATGGATGGGAAAATTGCGGTGGAAATTTTAAACAAAGCATAAGGAACAATGGTTTTCTTAAATCTAGAATTTCAAATTACAATTTTTTAATTGAACGTTTTCAATTTAAAAAAAAAATCACTCACTCACACACACACACAACACTCAAACACACAACCACAATCACACACCGATGCACACAATCCTCACAAATTTAACCTAAACAAGTAAGTTAATCAAACTACAATCTAAGGCTAATGTTAGTCAAAAACACATAAATGAGTTTCATAAATTCCAGATCGCGTGCAGCCAAAATGTCTCGAATCGGTACATTGGGTTGTCTACCTCGAGCCCGAAGGGAATCATAAAGCTCAGATCTGACTCCACGATGCTCAGCACAAAACCAAATTACGTGATCTGCGTCCTGGTAACCTTGTCCACATTCACAGAGATTGCTGTCTCCCAGCCCAACACGGAACAAATGAGCGTTTAAAGAATAATGATTGGACATGAGGCGAGACATGACACGAATGAAGTCTTGACCCACATCCAATCCCCTGAACCAACATTTCTTAGACACCTAAGGAGTGATAGAATGTAGCCATCGCCCCAAATCTCCTTTACTCCATTTATACTGCCAGCTATCGAGTGATATCTGACGAAAAATATAGAAAAATTCGTTGAAGGCGATTTGTCGGTCATAAATATCGCCTTCCATAGCGCCCACCCTTGCAAGCGAGTCCGCTTTCTCATTGTCAGGAATCGAACAATGAGAAGGGACCCACACAAAGGTGATAATAAAAGAACGTGAAGATAAAGCACTTAGAAGACCTCGTATTTTCATAAGAAAATAAGAGGTGTGCTTTACCGGCCTCAAGGAGCGAATAGCCTCTATAGAACTAAGACTATCCGTGATAATGAAGTATTGATCCGGTGTAAAAGAGGCAACAGTCTCTAAAGAAAAATGAATTGCTGCCAATTCCGCGACAAAAACAGAACAAGGTGCTTGAAGTTTACGAGCGACGCTATAATTTTCATTGTATACACCAAAGCCAGCGGAGTCCTTTATCAAAGACCCGTCAGTGAAAAACGTTTTGGCGGAATCAACTAGGCCAAACTTTGCAGCAAATATCACCGGAGCAATCATAGGACGATGATGCTCTGGGATTCCACGAAGCTCCTGCTTCATGGATAAATCAAAATGAACCGAATTTCCGAAGTCGGAGAAGCAAACACGATTGGGAATATTCAGCGAAGGGCTGACATCCTGTGTTATGTACAAATGGTACAAAGTCATGAAGCGGGTTTGAGGATTCAACTCAAGGAGCTTCTCAAAATTTTCGATCACCTGGGGGTTCATAACTTCACACCTGGTGAGGAGCCGGAGAGATAATTCTGAAAACCGATCCGAGAGTGGCAACATGCCAGCCAGCACTTCAAGACTCATGGTGTGAGTCGAGTGCATGCAACCTAACGCGATACGAAGACACCGATACTGAATACGTTCCAGTTTAATGAAGTGCGACCGAGCCGCTGACTGAAAACAAAAACTACCGTATTCCATAACCGACAAAATCGTTGTCCGGTACAACGTTAGAAGATCTTGTGGATGAGCTCCCCACCAGGTCCCGGTAATTGTGCAGAGAAAGTTGACCCTTTGCTGGCATTTTCGCTTCAGATACTCAATGTGGGATCTCCAGGTGCACTTTGAATCGAACCAGACCCCAAGATATTTAAATGACATAGAATGAGTTATCGGTGTACCCAAAATTTGAAGCTTCGGTTGTGCAGGGTTATGCTTCTTAGAAAAAACAACCAACTCAGTTTTCTCCGTAGAGAATTCGATACCTAGCTCTAGAGCCCAAGTAGACAAATTGTCTAAGGTATCCTGTAAGGGTCCTTGCAGATCGACCCCATTGGGTCCAGTGACAGACACTACGCCGTCATCTGCAAGTTGTCTCAACGTACAATTCTCACTCAGACAACCGTCAATGTCTTTGACATAAAAATTATACAAAAGGGGGCTTAAACATGATCCCTGGGGGAGACCCATGTAGCTAAATCGAGAAGCTGTAGAGTTTCCATGAGAAAAGCTCATATGTTTCTCTGACAGCAAATTGTATAAAAAATTGTTCATTAATGGTGAAAAACCACAAGCGTGGAGTTTATCTGAGAGAACTTCAACAGATACTGAATCAAAAGCCCCCTTGATATCCAAGAATACAGAAGCCATTTGCTCTTTTTTAGCAAAAGCTAACTGAATCTCTGTGGAAAGCAACGCGAGACAGTCGTTCGTTCCCTTACCCCTACGGAAACCATATTGAGTATCTGAAAGCAGGTTGTTCGTCTCAACCCATTTGTCCAGACGGAAAAGGATCATTTTCTCCAACAACTTTCGAATACAAGATAACATCGCGATGGGTCGATAGGAGTTGTGGTCTGACGCGGGTTTACCAGGTTTTTGAATGGCAATAACTCTCACCCGTCTCCAGTCATCCGGTACAATGTTGAGAGCCAGAAACTGATTAAACAAGTGCAACATGTGCCTCTTAGCGACGTCTGGAAGGTTCTTAAGCAAGTTGAACTTGATTCTTTCAGCCCCTGGAGCCGTATTGCCACACGAAAGGAGTGCGAGAGAGAGTTCTACCATTGAAAAAGGTTGGCTGATCTCATCTATCGAATTCGTGGTTTCGCGAGGAAACATTTGTGCAGGCACAGAATCTGGACAAACTTTTCGCGCGAACTTGAGGATCCATTGGTCCGAATACTCCTCGTTCTCGTTGTTCGTAATTCTGTTACGCAATCTTCGCGCCGTATTCCAAAGGGTATTCATCGACGTTTCACGCGATAGTCCGTCCACGAATTTTCGCCAGTAACCGCGTTTCTTGGCCTTGATGAGGCTCTTAAATTCTCGTTCGAGAGCCGTGTACCTTTCGAAGTGCTCAGGTGTTCCACGTCTACGAAAAACTTTGAACGTGTCGGACTTTTTGCGGTAAACCTCGGTGCATTGCGGATCCTACCATGGGGAAGGAGGTTTCCTGCGAAATGACGTTCCTGGAACTGGTCGAGTTTGAGCTTGTAGCGCGCTTTCCAAAATCAGGTTGGAGAGGAAGTTATATTCCTCCAGCGGTGGAAGCCCTTCTACCGTTGTTACGGCTTCATCTATTGCTGTCTTGAACCTTGTCCAATCGATATTACGAGTTAGATCATACGTGACGTTGATGGATTCCGCCGGAGTGAGCCCGGTGGCAACCGAAATTTTAATAGGCAAATGATTACTACCGTGGGGATCCTGGATCACATTCCACGTGCAGTCCAACGATAATGAATTCGAGCAAAGTGTAAGGTCTAACCTACTACCAAGTGAGGATGGACCAGCCAAGCGTGTAATTTCTCCATTGTTGAGAACGGTCATATTGAAGTTGTCACAGAGGTCATATATCAAAGAAGACCGGTTGTCATCGTACAGTTCTCCCCAGCCTGTACCGTGAGAGTTAAAATCTCCCATGATTAACCGCGGAGCAGGAAGAACCGAACAAATATCTAAAAGTTGTTTCTGGTTTATTGAGGCTCTAGGAGGAATATAAACGGAAGCAATGCAAAGGCTTTTATTTTTAATAACAGCCTGACATGCGACAACTTCAATACCTGGAATTGGAGGAAAATTCACTCTATAGAAGGAGTAGCACTTTTTGATCCCCAAAAGTACTCCTCCTCCACGTGAATCCTCACGATCAAGCCGAATAATGTTGAAGTCGTGAATCGGAAAATCGATTTCGGGTGAAAGCCATGTTTCACAAAGAGCAAATGCATCACAACCGATATTGTGAGCTAAAAATTTAAATGATTCCAATTTAGGAATAAGACTTCGACAATTCCACTGCAGAACAGTGATCAAATCCCCGACCTCATTTGGAAAATTATCCATCGAAGGAAATGATAGCTGCAAGGAGGGGCCACTTTAATGTTAATTTCTTCAAAAAAGTTTTCACAGTGGGAAGCATGGCATATTTTTATTACACGAAACTTTCTCGTTGAAAGTTAATTTTGGGAGAAAAAGTATGTGTTTTCATTTTCGTCGATGCCACGGTTTCGATTTGACAGTTCCACAATTTATTTTGAAAGTTTCAACTTTTAAATGAACCAAGCAGGAAAATTTTTATTTGACATTTTGAACATTTTTGTTGTGAAAGCAATCCGCTTTCTACGAAAAAGAACCAACGTAACTTTTCAATTTTAGCAATGGATTTTTTAATTCTAACAATCATTATTCTTTGTGTGCAATGATTGATTACATTTTCATTCTAACTCATGAAATATTTTAGCTGTAAGCTGTAGGTATGTAGCTAGTTATACACTTGCTTAGGTACGTTTAATAAAACTATTCGTAGTATGTATCACGAAAGGCTACACTACTCGATCCATAAAGTCAGAAATTTTCGAGGGATATGGATTTAATGTCGGTCTATAAGCATCATATTAGGTCTATTCATGGATGCAACTTCGTCCCATTCGATCGATTTTTGATTAAGTGCAGTCTTCGTACGGTTTTTTTTCCCTGATTTAACGATTTCAAGCACGTTCAGCTGTATTCGCTTTTTCCAACAAAAAAATCGACAAAATAAATTAAGCTAAAACTACTTTGAAACACTTAAGAGATTATCACATATGATGTATAGGCCCTTCGATAATAAAAACATAATAATTCACTCTGCACACGGTTTGTACCTTTGGTTTGTGTTTAGATGAGCCATATACAACCGAAACTCATACATTTCCATTGAAAATTTTACCAATAACAACATTTTTACTAAGTTATTCAGACAACAGGACATAGTTGGGTACAAAGAAAAAAATATGTCCCTAACATTGGGTCCACGGTTTTCTCGTTACATCATTGTTATTTTATCGATTTGAACATTGTATAGAACCGTAGTTATTCATTGTTATTTTATCTATTTGAACATTATATTGATCTATATTGAACAGTAGTTTATAACGTGTGACTATTTTCTGTACATCTAGACTGCATTATTTGGTTTATCGGTTCAAGTTAGCCAAATTTTGATCATTCGAAAATCATAGAGATAATCTGTTTAGCTTAACCAGTGAAATCACGTTGTCTTAAAAGTTAAGAAAATCCGAAAATACACAGAAATGAACAACAGTAAGTTGATTAATAATGTCTTAATTGCTTGGATATAAATCTGCCATCTTGATAGCAACATAATTTTGTTGATTTTCGCTGAATTAATGCCATATTTGAAAACGGCGGAAAAAACAAAACAAAAACACCCCCCCCCTACACAAAAAAAAAAAACATAAGAGATATAAAATATATTTTATATATATATATTTTTTATTACTTTTGTGGTAATGTAAAAAAAAAAAGAACAAAAAAAAAATATATTTTTTTATTTTTATATTGCGTTCCCCTTACGTTCCCCCGCGCGCCCAAAAAACACATTTAAAAAACCTATAATAACAAAAAACTTCATAGCAACAAAAGTGTACCTTATTTGTTATGTTGCACTGAAGGTCAAAATTACTCTATAATAAACATCACATACACTGGAAAATATAAAGTATGCAACGTCATAATAAAGCTTACTTAGCTGTAAGTTTACAAAGACAAACAGGTCTCGACTTACCCGCATAGAAAAATACAATTCGACTTATATTCCAAACATTAACATTCTTCTAACCGTTAAAGTTAATGTATCAGAGGCAGTGATTTTAATGTTGGACAATATAAGCCCTAATACTTCAAACTATAAAGAATTGTTTGAATAATGCATACCAAATTGTGACAATATATTATAGCGTCCAAACACTGTTGAATGATATGGAGATGAAAGTTTTTGATCTTTAAATATAATAAATGGTATATTTGAGAAAAAGTGACAATATGAAATATTGTTATACTACATTTACTTATAGTTCATTATATTCGAGAAAAAGATGCTGAACAATATTTCGGATTGAGCACCGTAGAAGCTTACTTTAATGAAATGTAGCTGAGCTCTATTTCATATAGTATCAAATGCGATCTCACTAACGTTTTCTAAAAAATGTGTTAATATTTCAAATAAAGCAGTTCAAAATTAACTTCTTGAGCTATCTTGGCCCACACACTAAACTCTGATCATCGAGGTCGGTAGAATTTTAAAGGGGTTTTGAACGGCTGAACAAGTCGGTAAAATTTTCAAGTAACCGTCATGCTTATAATTCAATAAAATTGACAAATTAAATCCTGCACATTCCATTCGAAACAAATTTAACAATTTTGAATTCACCACAGGTTTTTAAACTTTTACCGAACAGATCTTTAGTTCAAAATTTACCGACCAACAGAGTCCTTCATTAGTGTGCAAACAAGCAATCATAAACAAAAAAATTATGCGTCGCTTGCGTCGTAGTACAGGACTTAAACAACTGCAACTTATTTTAACTAGGCTTTTTCTACATGTAAGATGTCTCGAGAAGAATCGACTCCGACTCTAGTGATGCGAATCAGAATCGACTCATATCGAGTCATCCTACTTACAAAATATGCCTAAAATAAGGGTTCGTCAAAAGCAGTGATTGTGGAGTACAGTTTTGAAAATTCTACCAAGCGACGAATTATTATCCCCTTTCTCTCCTTTAATACGTCACAAGGTAACGGGCGTGTATATGCTCAGATCAGGATGAGGCTTGAAATTAAATCCGGTCTAATAATCACCCCTATTTCCATTTTCGAACAAATCGATTCGGCCATACAATTTGTTTTTGTAAATAAGGGTGAATATGTTTTAAAAAAATAAGGTATCAAGATGGCTGAATTATTTATTACAATGTTGATACATAATAAGTACAAATTTCGACAGGAATTCTTCTTTTAGTCTATATGTAACTTATATTGCATCTTACTGAGATACATTGTTTCACCTATTTGCATTTTGATGTGTTTTACTAAAAATATATTGACTTTAACTAGGTACTGTTCTTGCAAAATTAGTGCTTTACAGTGATGCTCGTTTATCTGTTCAGTTTGTATGGCGTTGAACAAAAAGTAAGTCCCTAGTGTGTCAGCTAGTATACTGTTGATTTCTCCGTACAGAACATCCGAATTTTCAATCAATGAAAAATAGCAATCATTATTAGGTTTCCTTTTGTGTTTTGAAATCGTTTCATTTTTAGTTTTGGGTTTGAAAATGTAACCGTTGTACGCGAACGAGCTCTGTTTTTCAAATATACGATTATCACTATATTCGTTAACATATATGTTATCCAAATAAAAGGATTCCGATTTATTTTCTGTGCGACTCGATTGTGCTCTACTCAATTTGTCCCAAAAGGATTTCACATATGGTTTCATGAAACTAACCTCAGCATTATTTCTTGTGTGCGACATGACACACCTGTTCGCGATCTGAATAATTGGTTCCTTTGGACCTTTCACATATTTCTTTAGAACGCCATTAACATCTTCAAACACGAATAGAGAAAACGTCCACAATGGTCCATAATCTCTCGAGCAGTCAACTATATGAGAAACAAGATGTACATTATATGTCATTTCCTCTATTCCATACAGTTGTTCAAATCGTTCAACAAACTCTAGCAGCATTTTTTCACTACTTTCAAAAGCTTTTTCAGATATTTCGTCTTGTAGTAATAAAGTTATAGATGACACGAGTAAGTAGTAGTGATCATAATAATCATTTTGCAAAAAAATTCTGAGACATACCGGACTATAATGGAGAAGCCACTGAAGCCATTCATTCGCTTTCCATGAATGTCTGTCCGTAATTTTTCTAGCATTTCTCGAAGATTCGATAAACGGATTCATGGATATTAACATATTATCTATGCAACCGATTTTATCTTTAATATAACTGGGGCTGCTAGGGGTTTCAAACCATATACGAGATAATTGGCGGCACACTCCAAGAAGAATTCCATGCATATAGTCCATGGGACAGTTACGAATTACATCAAACTGAGGAATTCTTATTAATGGTGATATTCCCTTCACGTCATTTACAGGAACACCACGTGAGCTGCTTACGGCCATTGCACGTAGCGTGTCTATAAGATTGCGTTTTGGAATGTTATTTTGATAACCATATCTTATTTGTTTTTTGACTACGTCACCAGGGTGAAGGCAAAAGCTACACGCTTCATAGCCGTTGAATTGTTTAAGGTTCTGAATTTTACATCTTGCTTTTGTATCAACACAACATGCGATCATGTGAACTTCTACTAAAACTGAATCAACCCTTAGGCCGTAAGAATATACTTGTTTGAGCATTTCACTGAGTGGTTTCAAAAATACTTCAAGATTCGGTTCACCATTATGTAACCATAAACCAGAAATTAAGATATTTTTTCTTAAGAAACGAAGATTGGCCGGTAAGTCATTTATGCAAATAATCAACGGCCATAGCGATTTTTTTACATTCGAGTTGAAGATTTTCACTCCATCCGTATTAAGTGTTAAAGTTACACCATTTTTCAAGTTTCTAGCTTTTGCTACACCTGCGTTCAGTACATCTGTAATATGTTTTGACAATTTACATTTAGTTTGATGTTCTACAATAGAATGCAAATTCTGAGCAAGAATATCTCGTAGATTCGATATGAAATCGAAGGTTATAAAAAAAAAGTTTCTGGGACTCTTGCAATTTTTACAGATATCTATTTTCTCACCAATATAAAACTCGCATTCCTCACATACATAATGCCTGGTGTAACTGCTTTTCGAAAAAAAATGGCTGAATTCGGAATACGTTTCAGGAAGCGATCTGTATCCTACGATCAAATTGATCAGCTGAAGAATGTCACATACGGCTACGTTACTCAGGTTATGACGGAGGAACATATTCATCACAATGAACATTACTTCCATTTTTGATAAATTCAAGTTGGGATGGAGTAGTTCAGTTGTACAGGTAAATTCCTTAAAAGAGATAAGAAAACGATTGCCCAATAAATCATACTTTTTGAATGAATCCATATTTCGACAGTAGTTGTGTAAACTTGTTTAATTTTAAGTACCATTTGGCCATCACTGTACAGTACTTGTGTTTCCTCCGCTTCCATTTCGCTTTCGAATAACTCCTCCTCCTCGTCAGATGAATCGATGTCCGAACAGTCAAGCACTGGTTCGTCAATTTGAACAAAGGATTGCTCATCCGGGATATCAGTACCGGATATTTCCTCGTCTGTACAAGGTTCATCTTCAATCGAATAATAGTGAGTCGTGTCCTAAAATATTGCATGCTGTGTATTAGCGGCATTTATTTGATTATACGCAAAAAGCTCATACTCACATTATTCACTTGAAGCGGTGCATTTTCATTATTAGATGGTTTTGAGCAGGACAAGTCAAGAGACGGCTCCTTTTGATTATATGAGCCAAGAATGTCGTCCCCACAGTGTTTTTTGTGAGCTGGGATCTTCTGTTGTTTCTGTGAAACAAAAACAAAAACAAAAAACGGTATAAAACTGGCCACATCTGAGCTTATTGTAAAAGCATACATACCCTTCTCAACATGCGTCCATGACTGGAGCTCTTCTTTGCATGATGAATGTAACTCATTCGAGACTGTCTCATTTCGAAGTTCATATTAACGAACGTTTAGATTTGATTTCTACATTACAAGATGTAAAAACAAACAAGCATCAAGCGTAATAGATGAAAAGGACTCGTAAGCAAATTGTTAACATCTATTTGAATGAAAAAAAAATGCTTTTTGACGAGACGTTCCATAGCATCTGACTTTTCTTGTATATAAATAATAGTTTCGCAGAACAACAGCGCAGTTGTATAAAACTGTACTTATGACAACTGATTAATTTTCATTTGTTTTTTGTTTCAACATTGTCTGATTGGCGCTTTTCTATCATTACGCTAGATACCACTCCAACGTCGGTTACCTTCTGTCAAATGGTTAATTTGCACAACACACTCACACATGTTTATTCAACTATATATAACTAATCTCTAACAGTATGACAAATAGTTGCATTGATTGGTATTTATGAGTGCAATTAAGAGGAAACAGATTAGAAGGACTCAGTACAAAACACAAAGCATCGTGTTTAGTTGAAGAAACTGATCAACAGATAATATTTTCTTTACGTTTTACTTCGATTTTATTAAGAAAAATGCCACTTAAAAGAAAAAACAAATCAGAGCCTCCTGTCAAGCGGAAAAAAAGTAAGTACTACATTGTTTTTAATTGGGAAAAGCTAAAACATTTTATTTTTCTCAGAACTACGTGATATGCAGAACTCGATGCAGAACACGAGAGTCAAAAACAAAATGGCTGCTCAGTATCTAAATGTTGAAGATTTACGTGAATTGGTATGTTTATAATTGATTAAAATTTCCCGGATACTCTTCACAAAGACCAATCTGGTTTTGTGAATAAATATTCTCATTCCAGTTGAAAATTGGAATAAGTCACAACCGACAATGGGGTTTTTTCCTGTTCCATACGTTAAAGCAAACATCGGGCATAGTGAGCTGATGTGCTATACAGCACACAATGTCCGACTTTAAGTTTGCAATAGTGAATGGGAGAAAAATCCACTGTCGGGTGTGATATATTCCGGCTTTTGAGTGAGACGACAATATTCAAACGTGAATTTGACGAAACTATCAGCACGCCCACGCAAATAAATACCATAAAATGGTTTATTAGAACAGACGGATATTTTGGAAAAGTTTTTGTTCAGTTCTACGAATTCACACTTGTTTGGATTGATGTGTTCAGGCCTCAGTGTGTGATTTACCGTTACTCGAAAAGCGCTATTCCGGCCGCGAATCAATTTCTGGCTTCCACCGTTATTATTCAACCATATTCAATCCAATTGAATTGATTTTTTATGACACCATTAATGCTCCACCCTATGTCGTCTATGTTTGGCATACATATCGGTGCAACAGTTAGTATTTAGTGAACAATTTGTTGCATAAACCTCTGTTTGAAGAGTAAATAAAAACATCAAGCCAAACATGTAATCGCTTGATTTTTTTTTTTTATTTCTGTCAACCCGACCCCGTGAAATAGTTTCGTTATTTTGGGGAATTTTGAATTCAAAACATGATTTAACTTTAGTTAAATGTTCACAATTTTCAGCTACAGACAGCCCTAGAACAGCAAGGTGACAGCTTGGACCCGACAGGATATGCATATGTCTCGGTCGAGGAAGGATCGAGCTACGCTGCGTTGCAATCACAAGATCCTCTTGGTGATCAAGATACATCACTCGGTGAACCATCTGTACAACAACGATTTGAAAACACGTTTGACCACTCATCGTCACTGCAATCTACAGTGAACACACCCAAAGAAGATGACGGGATGCATTCTGAACTGGAAGAAGCAGCGTCAGAACAGGAAGAAGGAAGTAGTATGTTTCTTGCAGATCTGTCATTGCATATACTCGATCCCATTGTTGAAAGTGGAACGATATCTGAAATTTACCCGAAGAGCCAGGAAGATCAAAGCTCACCACAGTCAGATGCAACGAAGACACGTCAAGCAATTGATTATAAAGCTCGTGATCCTTTAAAATTGGAAACCCAAAACTTGAGTGTTGCAGAATTACGTGAAATGGTGAGTTGAGTATTATTAGCTTGTCTCAAAACACTTATAGGTCATTTTTTTTTAACGTGCCCGCCAATGTTTAGGAATTGGAAAAAATTAAAGTAGATAAAACGCATTTTAATGTAAAGTGTTTGATAAGTTTTTTGCTACCAAAAACTGAGTATTTTCTGATTTCAGCTGCAAGCCGCACTCCAACGTGAAGAATACAAATCTGCCGGAAGCTCACGAGGTCTGGAAAAGGTTACCCGTATTGATGACCCGGTACGCGAAGTGGCAACAATCGATCTTCCAGGATCTTCGAATAAACAACACAGTTCCAAAACCAATAGTGCCCCCCTTGGAATGAAATTGTCCGACGGTTCGCGTACATTTCAGCCCGTTACACAGACTGGCAAACCCAATACCATTATGGTCGAAATAGTACAACGGTATAGTGATCGATATTATGATAATCCGCAGGACATGATTGATTGCGAAATGTGTAACAAAAGTTTACAGAGGTCACAAGAGCGCAGCCCTTTGGTTGAGAGAAATAAAAATCCATCAGTTCATCCCAACATTGATTCAATCAACCAAGAAGCTTCTATAACCGGTGACGGAGAAACACATGACTGGGAAAACAAGTACAAGGAATTAGAAAAACAATTCAAAGAGCTGTCGGAAAAACACAAGAAATGCAAGCAAAAATTTGCTAAGCTGGAAGCCGATAAGCTCTCCGCAGACGATTACAGTTTGCGCATGGGTAAAGAGATGATGCAACTGAAGGATAAGCAAATGATTAAACAGGTATGTATGGTTGCTCCCATACAAAATGAAAACTCAAATCCAGTGAAAACTATATTTGTTAAGAGGAACGTTTGTCTCCGTAGCGCCTAACACTATTAGTAGATATAAGAGTGTTTCATTCGCTTACTAATGTGCTTTGTTTGCATGAGTGGCTTGAGATAGGCCCCACAGCGACATAAACGTGTTGGTTCACAAAAATAACCGGGGCTGTTTCGCCTATTTCACATGTCATGCTACAGTGTTACAGTAGATCGTAACATTTTATGATTTAGTGAATTACAATGTCATTTTATTTTTATTTTCTAAGGCAAATTTCACCGAAGAAGAGGGAATTTCCATAACACTTGCCAAACTCCAAGAGCTAAACGGACGT
>JAHHFK020005297.1:0-90451 GCA_024533555.2 Aedes koreicus | reverse complement strand
TAGAGCTTCCTTCCCGGGATGTCCCGGGATGAAAAATCCCGGGATTCTCCAATTTCCCGGTTTTTTATGTTTTCCAATTTTTGTTCTTACATACGAAAACAGTTGAAATATTTTTATATTAATCATTGGTATATGGAGACAGTAATTCCTTGTTTACTGGCAAGGAATGGTATGTGTTATAATTACAGCTTAGAGCAACCTCGAGTGTTAGTGTTAAGGGTCTAAGTCTAAAGGCCAATAGTAAAGAATGGTTTCAAATATTGATTTCGTTCGTATCACTAGACTTTCTCGACGTTCAACTACATCATATGGCAGGACCAACCTTTTACATACCAGTTACGATTTTCAATTTGCAATACTGTTTTGAGATTTGAGAGAATGTCTAAAGTCAATTCCTCGAGAAACCTACGTTTTTGCGAATCTTAGTAATTTTAACTCAAATTTTGGTGGACTTCAACAGCCGTGTTGGAGTTTTCTGTTCACGCAAAAAAAAAAGCTGCAGTAGAAACTACCATATCGAGGATTAAATTAAACGCAAGCACCAACAATTTTTTTTTTTTAGCGAATTATTTTAACTTTTGGTTAAAATTTGACAGTTCGATAGTTGTTTCCCCTCAAATGGTTAAAATTTAACTAGACAGCGAACCATTTTTAATTTTAACCATATGCATACACGCTAAGACAAGAGTTCGGGAAAATTTGGTAAAAAACTTTGTGCGGTTTGTCGAAATTATCGGTTGTGCACTTGCTGAAACTATCGGTACGCATCAGGGGGGCAATGATTGAGGATTTCGCTGAAGCACACATGAATGTGTGATAAATATATGGTTAGGATGAATGCATCAAGCTGTTATTTCTATCACTTTCCTACATATGTGCACGTCGGGACGGATGCAAAGCGAGTGTGAAAGAGAAGTTTGATTCGTTCTGTCATGCCTGTTGTGCCTTGGCATTGATCAATTTGTTTTGATGGGACAACATTTCATCAAGGCTTTTGCAATCAAACACGTGGTCTATGAATTCATCGCAAGTTGAATAAATTCCTTCAACCTGAATATCAGCTAATAGAGGAAATACTACTCTTTCTTAAAAAGCACTAAGTTTGTATGTGTGACCTTTTGTTCAAGAGAAATTGACTGTGAAAGCCATTGTTTACAAAAATAGATTCGCTCTTTTCAAATAATGGCACTTATATTTCAATTGTCAGATGCCCAAAAATGTCAGATGTCCAAAAATGTCAAAATTATGTAAGCTATGGTGCATATATATGTGGTTGACAGCGATAGGGGGCCCTTGGTACGCATGGTTAGCAACAGAAACAAGTCGTCGGGTTGTTGGTGCAATGTTTGACGTCCATAAAAACATCACAAAGAGAATGTGTGTCAAGTTGCTAAATTTTACTCTTAACGTTTATGAATTAAAGTTACTCAAATTTCAGTGAAGATGGTTGAGAGTGTGGATCTGAAAATAACTATCGAACTGTCAAAACTAACCATGCCCCAGAGCAGGGTTATTTTCAACTGGAGGGGAAATAACTATCCAACTGTCAAATTTTAAACAAAAGTTAAAATAATTTGCCAAATGGTTCACAGCTTTAGAAGTTGAATAACTTTTTCTGCTTTGACCGTCCAAGTTTGAAGATTAATGAAAATCGTTCGCAATGCTATTATTATAAGCTTTCAGTTTTCCTAAACAAGAAATTCGATTTTTGCGTATTTGAGTTTTATGTACTCAACCGTGAGTGAGTTTTAACACCCGTGTATGTTTTTAAAAAGAACATTGGGAACCGTTTAAAGTTTCATCGAAAGTTTTTTGCAGTGTTCGCTGGGTTTGACATCCATGTGATATTGAAGGGTTTTTTATTCATCTTTTTCACTCTCCATTCACATAATGCCTATTCAGTGACGTGTACGTAAAAAAAAACGTCGTACTCCTCAGTAAGTCTTGTTCGTGATTTTTAATAAATATTTTGAAATCATACGGTAAGTGAATTATCTCTAATGTCCAGAAGAAAAACAACTGTATTTTTAAATTACCAATTGATTGCAGAAATGGCAGACGTTTGGCAGTATTTTACAAAGCTATCCACTAATGGTGAAAAAGCACAATGCTCAAAATGTCCTCAACAGCTTTCCTGCAAGGGATCATCTACCAGTGGATTATTACGTCACTAACAAGGCAAGCATAACATAACAATTAAACGACCGACCGCTGAAGACCAACAACCATCATCTGCACCAACACCATGTAAAGTAGCAAAACCTGAAGGATCATCAATGATACAGTTTATCAAACGGCAATCCTTGGAAGAAATTGTTGCACGGCTTGCTGCACTTGACGGATTTTCTATCCACGCTATTACTAATAGTGAATTTATACGCCAATCCATTTCTGCTCGCGGCTTGCAGCTTCCAAAATCCAACACAGCGGTTATGAAACTGGTGCATGACTTTTACAATAAGGCTAAAGATCTCACCAAAAAAGAAATAGAAAAACGAGTTGCAATGGGTGAAGGTATGAGCCTCACATTGGATGAATGGACAAGCGTCAATAACAAACGGTATATTAATATCAATGTGCACTGCTACGACGGAACTATGTTCAACCTCGGACTTATTCGAGCTCGCGGATCACTTCCTGCCGAAAAAATTCGAGAGGCTGTCACAAACGTTACCAAGAGTTTTGGTTTGCCAGGGGGAAACATTGTTGCTGCTACAACCGACGGAGCTGCCGTGATGGTGAAGTTTGGGAGAGAGTCCCAATTCATTCATCAGCTGTGCTATAATCACGGACTTCATTTGGCGGTGATGGATGTCCTCCGTAAAGACAACTCAGTTGCAGTTGATGATATCGATGATGACAACGATGATTATGACTACGAAGATGATGAATATCCGGAAGAAGAGATTGGAACACCCTCAGGTTTGGTTTTAACTGGTTATTGTAACTTGAATCAATCTTAGTATTATTTCTTTTCCAGTACTGTATCATACACGATTTGGAGATGTTCTAAAGCAATTTCGAAAAATCGTTAAAATATTCCGACAATCGCCGGTGAAAAACGGAATATTGCAAGATAAAATCATCGCAGCTCATCGAAAACCGCTGCAATTGCTTATCGACGTCACGACAAGGTGGAACAGCACTGAAAGGATGCTTGAACGATTTATACGTGTCTATGAATGCATCAAACTGACACTAACAGAGCTTGAACATTCGAACCCACTGAGTGACGAAGATATGCAGAGTCTGAAAACACTTTTGGATGCCTTGCAACCAATCAGGTTAGTGTCTGAAGCGATAGGCAGACGAGCTGCTACCTTGCTAACTGCTGAAGGCAGCTTGAGTTTTTTTCTTTCGAAACTCAAGCAGCAAAATAGCACAATTTCTAATGAGCTATATGACGCAGTTCACGATAGAATTTGTTCGCGTCGTAATAAGGAACTAGTTTCATTGATGAAATTTTTGCAAAATAATCATATGGACTCATCAAGCGAAATGCCAACGTGCTCAAGGGCGCAGGTAATGAAATTCTTGAAAGACACTAACTTTTCAATAGAAATGGTGGATCATGAAACAAGCTTGTCATCAAATTCAAGTGATTCATCGCTGCACCCAGAGGAACTTACCCTCCAGCAGGAACTGGAAAGTGCTATTAAAGAACATTCTGGAAGAATTCAAAAAATTGAGTCAGTAGACCGTGGAAAAATCATCCAGAAGGAAGCCATGCTGTATGAGCTAACCGGAAACTTGACGAGCAATCTGCAAAAACTATTCGACAAGTTCAAATCCTTCAAGCCGACTTCAACCGACAGCGAGCGAGTTTTCTCCAATTCACCAAATTTTTGCACAAAGAGGCGTTCGTCCATTTCGGATACAAGTATTAACGTACTTACTTTTTTGAAATCGTTTTTTAAGAAGCAGTCATAATATTTTTCGCGACTTATGAATAATGTATATTTTTTTCATCTATTATTGCTTATTTCAAATGACTAATATTGAATAAGGGCTTGTTTTTTCATCTGTTATTGCTTATTTCTAATGACTAATACTTAAATAAAACGCGAGTAACGATTTGCAACACGTTTTAAATAAAATTATTATTTTCCCGGGATCCCGGGATTTCCCGGGAAATAGAATAAAAATTTCCCGAATCCCGGGATGCCGAAAACCGCCGGGAAATGGAAGCTCTAATCTATATCCACTACCGACGGGAAGGTAATAATTCCCTGTATCTGTTTCTGGTGCTATTTTGTTTTTGGGAGCAAGCAGATCTCAGACAAATACGCTAGAAGTCATTGTTTACAAATGTTACTTTCGACCTTTTGACTATTTTGTCTAGAGTTAATATGGTTTCAGTTGAAAACCGAATTTATCGACTAGCGACAATCGATTTTACTCTCGTTCTGTACGTTATTCCTAATGTCGGAAGTAGTGCGCGCGCTGTATGGCGTATCTGATGCCTTATACAACGCGCTACTTCCGAACTTAGGTACAACGTATGGATCGACAGTAAACTCGATTGCCGCTAGTCAAAAAATTCGGTTTTCAACTGAAACGATAAAACACTCAAAGTTAGTGCTTTAAAAATATACTTTTAAGTCGTTCTGGATAATTCTGTCAATTGTAAAATGGAAATTGTAAACAAAACGTCAGATTTCTACACGAGGTTGCCTAAAGAGAAAACAGATATTCGTCGCATTTCCTCATGCAAGTTATTTCTTCCCCAAAACATTTCACTGACTTACCCAAGTAAGTTTTTACCTAACTACTCTTGAAGGCTGGGAAAAATATTTTTCTTGAAAATTTAGTAAATTAAACATACATACATATTTAAACATTTCCTGTTGAAATTCACTTCGTTTTTATTTAATCAAACTTTACTGAACGTTAAGTCGGTTTCGTTCGTCGTGCGTGAGAATTGTAAACACAGGTACAATGCACATGTTAAACACACTAGCGATTTGCACGTGGTTATTTTCCACACAAACAAAATGAGATTCTCGTAGGTCATTAGTAGCGGAACTGTTTGGAACATATGTGGTTTGTAATTTTAATCGAAGTGTTTGCCTGTATTCGACCAGGCAAGCACGCACAAGGGATGCAAAGTATGTGACTTCATATGGGAAATGCTTCGTATTATTTGGGAAAATAATTACCACCGACCGATACATTAAATGAATGAGTTTCGAAAAATTCAAACTGCTTGAGCATGAGCATCGGCATGATTGACCGCCCGTGGTTCCTACTTCGTTATTGCCCGATCAGCGGTAAATTACACAGAGAACCAACAGAACATACATCCTCAATGTGTAACAAGAGGTGATTTTATATAAGGAAAGGGTAGGAATGTGAACCTAGACCCACTGAAAAAGCCGTGCCCTGAAGTTGTAAAATTTTTGAAAATCTTTGGAGAAACGACTGAGATATTAACGCTCAAAACCTGACCAGTTTTCGTGACGGTCGCAATTCTATTCATTTTTTAAATTATGCCCCAGTATAGAAAACAAGAACATAGTCCTACGTCAAACATCCAAGCATAATGGTACTGTAACCTCACTTTTCAAATCTCTCCAATTACAATAAAGCTGTTGCCACATCGCGCAAAAAAGGTTTGTTACTTACGTGGGTTCAAATAGCTACAGAGGCATCCCAAAGCAATCCAGGCATTGCCAACAAACCCGCTGGGTCAATTTATGAGTCAATTGCAAATACCGGGTGATTGTTTGTTAAGCATTATGAATATTTCATGCTGAACGCTGCCACTAAACATTTCAGTCAATCCCACTTTATCGGTCGGTGGACGGTTTGCTGGACGGTAATCAGCTGAGCCATCTGTACCGGTGCTACGCACGGAACGCATTTTCCAATTCTCTCTCTCTGGCACATAAAGGCACAATGCAAATTGAATCCGACATCTAGCCTGGTCAACAGCGACTCCCCCGACTGTGGACCACAATTATTCTGCCAATTCTCTGAATGCAACACTTTTGGCCCCACCACCTAACCAACTCATGCAGACGAGTCCTACTGAAGGGGCAATAATCGAAACTGATGAATTATTTATGCGGCTTGTGTTTGTTTGGAGGTTAACGTTTTATGGGCTAATAATCGCCTCTGCCGTATGCACATTAAATCCTCGAAAATAACCGGTACTAAATCGCGATATAAGGATTATGTCGTTTGGAGTTGGCATTTAAATGTAAATAATTGACAACGCGGTGGTAAAGCTCCAGTTCATAAACATTCGAGATCTTGCCAGAAGTATGTGAGTTCACGCTTGTTTGAGAGGTTGCCTACCTACTTCAAAATAAATCAAGCATCAAACGAAGTTTTTCTCCGTTGGTTCCCCACATGTTCGACGGTATGATTTCGAATCTCAATCCGGAGAAGGATCCCTTAACTTTATCGCCTCAGCGGATGTCCGCTGATGCGTATCGTTGAAGTCGAAGGCATGTGTGACAGATAAATACCCACACTCGCAGTCGTGAAATCCTTTCCCAAAAACAACACAACTGAGTTGGCACGAGTTGAAAAACAACACTCACCCTCTCGGTAGGACTCTCCTCGGCGGTGTGATGAATCATTTATGTTCTTTTTTTTTTTAGAATTTTTCATGTTGAAAACAACAAGATAAAATTCAATTTTACTCTCTTTTTTCTTCATCGCGAGCGTCAGTCCTTCGCTACGGAAAAAGAAAGGACAGGCATTCCGAATTCGAAACTGACACCCCAAAAGACGGGGCGAAATTTTATTTGCCACCGTTTTTCATCATCACATTATTCTCACTTTCCTGCTTTCGATTGTAGAAATCTAACTAGGTGCAGGAATTCCCCGAAAAACGCGAAGGGTCGTACCGTGCATTGACCGCAATTGGTGTCGATGGCCGAGAAACATAGACATTCAGTCAAGACTTCCAAAGCGCGCTTAAAGACTAAAAGTAAATTGGTAAACCCCTCGCGCGCCGCTTGCACGCCTCTAGTGTTGGGAAACAAAAATCTTTGACAAAGGTTTGTTTACACTTCTATAGAGAACAACCGGTGCATGTTTGATAAAAGTAGCCGAAAAAAGAAAAAATATTGTGCACAAACACCTGTAAAATCCGAAGTGGTCCGGTTCCAAGCTGACTCAAGTACTGAAGATGCCGAAAACAACAGTTTGTCGAGTGCTCTAAACCGACAAGGAAACTCTGAATGTGCAAAGGAATCAGCGGACCTACGAAAAAACTGGAACCAGGGATCGTCAGCTGCGCAGCAAGATGTTAAGGTGTGTTAAAGCCAACCCCGGTCTTTCGATCCGAGATATGACCAGATGGTACGGATGATCGCCTCGAATGATCAAAGTGTGCTGATTTGCCACAAATGTTAACGAAAATCTTCACCCAAAAAAAAAATTCACATAATCAGTGCAAAATATCCACTAGAAATTCACTTAACTTTCATGTGATTCAGGAAATGGAAAATGCTCTGCAAAATCAAGTAAATCTTATGTGTCCAGTGAAATGTAAATGATCAGTCAGGTAGAATTTCTTTTTCTATGTGATATTCATATAAAAATCACTTATTTTAGTGTTGGAAAATATCTACTTGTGTTTTCAGTAGTAGCTAAATGAAATATTTTTTCGGTGTTGAAGACGATCTCTTCAATATCTAAAAGGAACTAGTAGTCAGACATGAGAACTACACCCAGGAATTAATTTCGAAACATTTTTGACAGGGTCGTAAAATCGGAAGAGGTCTCATGGGGGAGGTAGCTGATCAAATCTTTCGGTCCGCCTCTAAGCATCTTGCTTATGAAGTACCAGGTGGTTCTGCACCGATTGCCTGTCGATCTGTCAAATTTGAAAGATGTCTGAATTGAATTATCTCAAATTATAATAATCCGTTCACTCTATCACAAAACATTGCGATTGGTTGAGCGGATTGGAGATAATTAAATCATTGAGTATAGGACCAAGTTTCCCCCGGGTGGTGCTAAATCGCTGAGCTTGAACATCAATAGAAGCAAAATTGCCAGAAGGAATGAAATGCTTCTACGGATTCATATTTTTACAAGGTCCCTCAATCGTAGTTTTTGATGGATTAGCGTGGATTGTTCTTTATATTGTATTATTAGACTATTATATAACACACAACTGAATGTATTATGCTGTTAATTTTAAATTTAAATCTCTATTTTAGTGAACCAGATAGGGCGCTACAACCTCGACAAAGTATTGCAAGTCTTCTGGCTCAAATGCCAAAAGTCCACCCACAGGCAAAAGGAGCATGAACTAATCTTTCTAGCATCTATGCTCCCAACGATAAAATACAAATTATTACATTATTTAGCTCTAAATGGAAGCGTCCGGCACGGGAGGTCCTCGCTTTCTTCCTTCCCTTTAATCGAAGTAGTAGAGCGATTTCGGACACTCTTTCTGGAATCGCTCTATTCCAGCGGCCAGTTGGCCTGGCCAATGATAAGAAATATGATGTATTCAAGAACTCGCCATTTTCCAGGATGCTTTCAAAAATTGGCTGCGTTAGTGTGAGATTTGATTGGATTAGATTAGACTAGAAAATCAGAAGAGGTCTCATAGCCTACACACTATCAAAAAGTCATGTAAATTTCGGTTCCCTGAGACCAACACATACAAGCGTCATTTAGAACAAAAAAAAAAAGAATTGGTGTTTGTTTCGTTTCCAGGAGACAGATAATTTACATGAAATCTCTGTTAACATTCTCTGATTATTGTCAAAGAGGAATTACGTCTTTTTTTAAATTAATAATTTCTAAGTGTGTAGTCGTTAAAGGTAAAGTTTTACCAAACTGATTCCTGGGTCAATCGAGAAGATCCTTCTGATTGAAAATGCTGAGGTCTTCCTCGTCTATAGCATCGTAAGCTCTCAGTTAGCTATACAAATGCATCTAGAACATTTTAGTTGGGTGTTGTCATTACGATAGCTACAGAAGCCTAACGAGCATAGAAAAAACACAACTACCCCTTTATAAACTTTTTTATTGATTTCACCGAACGAATTAAATTGTAATAGATAGACGGTTTCACCCACCGCGCTTTCCGTGTGGTTCCTGTATGTAGGTAGTTCAGAATTGGCCCAACTGAGTTTTTCTTTTATTCTCTCTTCTTAGAGGCGCTGGCGCTGGAATTGAATTGTTGAACCTTTTTTTCTCGAACAAACTTCTTTTTTTCCATTTCACACCCGGGCGCCCTTTTGTTTCCTCATTTCCTGGTAGGATGTATTTTTTTTTTCTTGCGTTCAAGACTCTGCCTCTGGGCGAGGCAAGAGTTAGATAAAAATCAAATTGCAGAAATATTTGCCTTCTTCATTATTCGTTCAGCAGAAATGAACATTTGAGCGGGGACATAATTTTAAGTGGTTGTCATTAATCAGACAAGAAGTTTTCATGCTGTCAATTAACTATTCGAATTTTATCGCGAATTCGGTGTTTTTTTCTGTCTTATATACTTGGCTCAATAGGAAATTGCCAAATCAAAGGGAAGATTCTAAGCTTACTTGAATTTGTCATCGGCATGAGTGTTTTAAAATGTATACGCCTGGCATTGCCGATTTCAAGGGAAGGTGGAGAACCGCCCCCACTAGCGTATCTGAGTATCCTGTACAGAATCTGATGGCGGGTGTACCATAGAAAGTTCGAGAATTTTAAAGAAAGAAAGTTTAACATCTCAATCAACTGTTTTACTGTATATATTCAGCAATTCCATAAAAAAAAGATATACGGTCTCTCAGAACTTTATGATCATCGGTAATTTCGTGCCTTATCTAAAAAAATAGACTGGTATTTTTTTTTTTGACATTAGGGTTTATTTCTACGTTAGGGTAGTTCGAAAAAGATTTTTTTATTATTAATTTTTTTTTTCAAAAAATCTTTAAAACCATTGAGCCAATTTCAACTACTAAATACGCAAATAAAAGATAATTAAATATACTTTTTCCAAAAATATGTATTTATAAAAATACACCTTATTTACGAAATTCATTAAGAAAACGTGGATTTTTTTTAATCAAAGTTATCATGGCCTCTGGACCAGAGAGACTCTTTATGTATTTAAACTTTTTTTTTACGTAACATATCTACATTTTATCAAAAGTCCTGACTTTCCTACCACGCGGTTCAAAGTAACTTGCCAACCATCAATCAAAAGTGATTTTTATGAGTTCATTTAGCTTTGCCTTATGCCTTATATAAGTTTCTAATCCTAGAACTATCTGACTACAGTGACCATTTGTACGTTGCAACATGTTTACATTGCAATGAGCGAATCGCATTCGTTTGTCTGTCTGTCTGTCTGTCTGTCTGTCTGTCTGTCTGTCTGTCTGTCTGTCTGTCTGTCTGTCTGTCTGTCTGTCTGTCTGTCTGTCTGTCTGTCTGTCTGTCTGTCTGTCTGTCTGTCTGTCTGTCTGTCTGTCTGTCTGTCTGTCTGTCTGTCTGTCTGCCTGTCTGTCTGTCTGTCTGTCTGTCTGTCTGTCTGTCTGTCTGTCTGTCTGTCTGTCTGTCTGTCTGTCTGTCTGTCTGTCTGTCTGTCTGTCTGTCTGTCTGTCTGTCTGTCTGTCTGTCTGTCTGTCTGTCTGTCTGTCTGTCTGTCTGTCTGTCTGTCTGTCTGTCTGTCTGTCTGTCTGTCTGTCTGTCTGTCTGTCTGTCTGTCTGTCTATCTGTCTGTCTGTCTGTCTGTCTGTCTGTCTGTCTGTCTGTCTGTCTGTCTGTCTGTCTGTCTGTCTGTCTGTCTGTCTGTCTGTCTGTCTGTCTGTCTGTCTGTCTGTCTGTCTGTCTGTCTGTCTGCCTGTCTGTCTGTCTGTCTGTCTGTCTGTCTGTCTGTCTGTCTGTCTAACTTAACCTTATAGACTCGAAAACTACTGAACCAAGGAAGGTTCTTATTCTTACAGATCCCACCTATCTCTAGAAAGCGGGGCTCTCATACAAATGAAACACACATTTCTGCATAACTCAAGAACTAATCAAGCAAAGGAAACCAAATTTAGCATGAAGAGGGTTTTGGAGGCAAGAAATGTTTCTATGGTGGTTTGAGACCCCTCTCCATTCCGAAAGGGGACAATTTCAAATGTCCCCTGCTTCAATGAACAGGCTCCTCAAATATGATCAGGAATGGAAACCGAACAAGAAACAACGGGTTCACGGAGCGTGAAGCACGGCAAACAAGATCCAACGGTCCAAAGAAGCAGAAATCTTTTGGTTCTGCACGGTGACTGAGAGATTTTATTTTCGGATGAAAAACGTTTCCTCCTTCCGGACAGTCATAATCAACAAAATGATCGTGTGTATGGTTAAAGTCTTGCCAATATTTCAAGAGATAAACTAGCTGTAGAACGCATCAGAATGTATCGAAAATCATGGTATGGAGCGCTGTTTCATGAAAAGGAAAACTTCCTCTTCTTTTCATTGAACCTAAGGTAAAAATCAACACTGAATATTACAACTAGCAGGTTTTGAAAAACCATCTGCTTCCTCATGCTTCAACGCTGTATGGGAATGCGCCATATTGTTTCCAACAGGACCCAGCTCAAGCTCACAAGCAAAGAAATCACCCACAGTAACATTGCCAAAACCATCCTGCTTTATTAAGTTTTATTAAGGTTTTAACAAAGCCAGTAGAAATCAATTTGGTTTTATTATGACACCAAGAGGTGCCAACAGGTTTCATATTTTAGTCAGGTTTATGAGAACCTACACAGCTTGTTTAAAACAATCTTAAAACCTCGTTTTCTCGAATTCCTTTTACTCCTATCAAAGGCTTTATTTCGACTTTATGAACTCAGAAAATGCTGTTTTGAAATGCCGTTTTAGGACTCATTCATATTATCTTATTATGGTCAGTTGAAAAAGCATTTTAAAACCATTTTGCATCCAGTAAATGTATTAAACGGCAAATTGGCTTTGAAGGAAGCCATCATATGACCAAATAGTTTTATAGTAGTCATTGCGAAGATACTTGGCTTTATGACAGAATTGTGATTTTTTTTCCAATCGCCATTTTGAAGTATAAGAAATGATTGAAATGTGGAAACATAAATGCACCAAATTTTAAATGTATTGCCAATGAACTGTAAATCGGAATCCAATATTGGCATTTTTTTAAGATAACCTTATTGAATTCCATCAATTTTCAAGAAAATCATGGTTAATTTATCAAATATATTTGTATTAATTTTGTTTTTGTTGTTGTAAACTCGCATAATTTCATTTCCCAAAAATTTTTTTCCTTTTTTTCCCTTTTCCCCCTACTTTTTCCTTTTTTTTCTCGCGGCGCATTTTTTTTTTGCTTTTTTTTTCCCAATTTTTCCCCATAAAAAAGAAATGTATTTTTTTTTGGGTTAATATGTTTTATAAAAACTCTAATTTTTTTTGATAATTTGCTATCAAACAAAATTTTCCACAACACTAGAACTTTTTCCTTAGATTTAATTTACTGCTAACGGCTGTTCCAGAAAGTATAAGCACGCCTTATTTTAACGGTCACTTTGAATATAATGAAATATTTCAACATGTTTTAGCTGCGTCCTTTTGCTTGCACATTTCTGAATGACATAGCATAGAAAAAGTGCTCAGTTTTATGTTACCTATCAAAATGCGCGGTCTTACTCCGAAACAACGAAAAAGTATCGTGCACAAATGGTGCACTGTGAGCGGACTCTCTTTGAGAAAATTGGCCAAGGAGGAGCGTGTAAGCGTCGGAGCGGTACGATCTGCAATTCGAAAATATAGAGAACAGTGTACGTTTGAAGATGCGCCGAAGAGTGGTCGGAAATTCGGTCCTGTTAGTCCGGATATCGATAAAAAGATCGGGGATGCCTACATGCAAAAACCAGTGACTTCCGTTCGGGATGTTGCGAAAAAACTAGGGACCTCGTCGAGTAACGTCATACGTGCCAAAGAAATACTTGGTCTAAAAACATACCGAAAGCAGAAAAAAACCCAAAAGGAACCCAAAACAGGCCGCGTTTCGGTCCGCAAACTCTACGATTCGTTATTGTGTAGAAATTCTGGGTGTATAATAATGGACGATGAAACGTTTGTGAAACTAGATTACAAAACGCTTCCCGAACCACAATTCTATACTGTAAGCGAAGACAAAGACATCCCCGAAACGGAGAAGGCAATTTTTACCGAAAAATTCGTTAAGAAGGTTATGGTTTGGCAGGCAATATGCGAGTGTGGTAAAACATCTAGTCCGTACATCACAACGGAGACGATGAACACTCAGAAATACGCAACTGAATGTCTCCAGAAGCGATTATTGCCGATGATCAGGCAGCACGAAGGTCAAGTAGTGTTTTGGCCTGATTTGGCATCATATCATTACGCAAAGTACACTTTAGAATGGTACAAAAGTCAAAATGTATGTTTCGTGCCGAAGGACATGAATCAACGCACAACTGCCGAGAGGCACGGCCAATCGAGACTTTTTGGGGCTTTAACCAAAGCAAAAGCTTCGAAAATTCATAAAACCTGCGGACGACATCCAAAAATTTAAAAAAGATTGGCCAAAAGGGAAAATAGTGGTCAAAATGGTGGGAAGTGGACCACTGTGCAGAAGCTAATGGGTTATGTTCGAGAAAAAGTTAGGAGTCTTGGCTTTGATTGAATGTTTTGATTTAACTAGGGTAAAATATCATATAAAACACAAATACAAATATGATTTGCCAAATAAAATTATTAAAACTAAAAAAAACATGACTTTTTTGTTATTTTGAAAGTGTGCTTATACTTTCTGGAACAGTCTATAAATGAATCAGAAGCGCAGAGAATTGAACAAATCAGAACAACAAAAACAAACCACGATATCACAGTGAAGTTTGACATCTGTGGCCATTTGGCCGTATGCTGGTTTTCATGACAGCCAATAGGTTTTTTTTATGAAGGTTTTCTATCACTAGAACATTTTCGAAATCTTTATGTTCTTATAAATGTTTAATTAACTTGTTCTCACAACCATCTATAGAGTGGGCCACTTTGTACAAATTTTGGTTTTAAAGAAGCATAGAGGATATGTTGGTAGACAAAACAGTTCTGAATTTAGTTTTATCAACCAAGCCAGGAAGAATGCTATACGGCTGGAATAAAACTAAAATTGTTACATGGGACAAGAATGGTGCGCGTAGAATTTGCCCAATTTCATCACAAGCAAAGAATGGACTGCATCTTCACCGGATCTCAACCCACTTGACTACTTTGTTTGGGGCTATATGCTTCAAAATATAGGCCCTACGAAAGGGCTTATTTTAGATCGATTCAAGAAATATTTGGTTGATATTTGGGGCCAAATTCCTCAGGAAATTGTGCGTGCCAGCTGCGATGGGTTTACGAAGCGTTTACGCAAAGTTATCAAGGAAAAGGGCAAAAGATTCGAATTGCATTAATATGGTTTATTTCTACAACATGTATCTTTCAAACGAAACATTAATGCTAGGATTTGGTTGATTTGTTTTGCTCTAATGCCATTTTGTTTTAGTGACAGCTATTGCGAGACACCCTGTATAATAACTAACAATGTTGACATAGATAACATTATTTTATTATTATTCAACGTACTTTACAACGATTTTTTTAACCGTATTGCACTTTGATAACAGCCTCGGCAAACAGATAACGAAAATTGAGTTAAGAGTAAGTTTTTTCGTCTTTAGTTGTTGCTTTTTTTATGCCTTTTCAGTTATTTGAAATGGCTGTCGATCCCTTGATCGGCATTTTGAAACCATGCAGTCTTAAAACACTCTATCCGGATCAAAATGTTGATTCCACAGGTGGTTATTAAAATGCCGCTGCAACTTTTCCACAAAGCCCCCCAACTACTTCTCGACAGAAGAAACATTTTATGCTCGACTTTTCAAGCTAAAATGGAACAAGTAAGTAAATTAATTTATACTTACTAAAATATCGTGCAGTCTTACATCCTCTTGCTGCTCTATTGAGAAGTTGCTCCATTTTCACCGTTTATTCGCCGTTTTTTCACCGTTTCTCAAACAACATACGACTTACTCCTCCTACGAATGAAAACAGTATGGCGCATGGAGGTTGACAGATAAAAATCCGAGCCTCGGCTAGCAACACTATTTCGGTATTACTTCGGCATGATAGGCAGCTGAGGCCAGTTGAAGTTTGGTTGACGTTTGTGCTCGGCTCCTAGTGTTGCCGAGAATCGGTTTGATAATGAAGTTACCCGATATTTCAGTTTCTAGTGATGCTGAGACTTGGCATCGTTCGATTTTCTGCCGAGTGATCAGTCAAATATGAAAATGCCGAGTGAATTCAGCTAAATGTTTAACCGAGCCCGGGAATAATTTTAAAGTGTGTATTCACAATCTACGACTCATCATAGTAGTTCTTTCAGTTTTGACGGCATCCAGAACACGACTGCGCATGTTAGAGTGAAATAAGTGTGTAAGAATGCATTCACCTTAGGTAATATCTAACTTTGAACATTTTTGTTTAGATAGAAGAGTATTTCAATCAAACTCATTTTTCAAGTGGACACCCGCCACAACATTGTTCAGCGAAATTTCCTCGAACGCTTGTAGGATATTCTAATGTTCAAACTGTACACTGAGTACATAAACTGAGAAATCACTACATGTAATGTATAGTTGCCCGAAGGCCATGTACAATGCAGATCCACGACAATATAGTTTTATTTATGACATAACCAATAGGATTTCTCAAGTTCGCTGTTTTAAGGCAGGTCACTGATCTGCAGAAATTGTTGCGTTGTGAATAGGCGCTCTTACACAAAACTTAATATCTATCATGAAAGTGAGTACCGAGCAGAGAGATAAAAAATGTTTCCTTTGCATACGGCTGTAAAAAATATTAACCAGATTCACACATTCTGTCTTATCAAGTAATCAAATTTAGAGATTGTAAAAAATATGCTTCGACGTTATCACCAGCGTCACCAAATTGTGTATTAAAAACAACCGACGACAATGTTCCTCGTCGAAAACAGCTTTGCTGAAACATCACGTGTAATACACGTGTATAAAAAACGCATCGCTAAGAGATAAATGTAGCTACATACATGAATGCCTTTTTTCAAAGCCATCTTGTGTTGTGTCAACAATTTATCGTTTTGTCAGGCCGGGCGGCACCATCAGCACTATAGCGTCATGAGTAGGTTTATGGGTTTGCAAGAGGAGATGAAGTTGAGCAACATTGAAATAAACAAGCCTATAAGATCCGTCGGCAGACACCCTTAACTTCTTAAACAACAGCAGGATAAGGTCGGCTGGATGAGGAATTGAAGACATGGAACGGATATGTTTCACGAATATATGTCTCTAGCTTGTTTTTGTTGTTGACAAGTGTCGTCGTCTTGGCCCGTGTACGTTTCAGCCTGCCACGAGTGTGCAATCCTTCTTCGTTGCTCCTTCCCTAGAATCCTGGGTTTGATAGGGTTATGACCTAACACAATGAAACCGTAGATGGGTGGTGGAGTTGTGTTGAATGGTTAACCCACAGGGAGGCATAAATTTTATAGTTCACGTTTCTTCGTTTCATTCCGTATCGCGTTTTCAGCGCGAGCGACTTTGTAGGTTTAGTTGTCGTCCGTCTTTGGAGGTGGGGATCTCTTTGTTTGTCGACTATAGGATGAATCGTTGCATTCGAAATGAGAAACAAGTGATGCACGAGATGAAGCAAGAGGCATGGAATTTGTTTCATTAAATGAGGTTTAACATGAATTGGGAAAATGAAATATGTTATCGATTTTGAGGACGTTTTCAGTGATGTTCTATTATTTTGTCCAATTTTATAACAGTTTCAAAAATATAGACCACCAAAAATAGGTCAACTGTTTTCCACTTTCACCGCCATTGTTCTAAATTTAGTATGTTGGCGTCCGCGAGTTTTGTTTTGGAACTCCGTATTCTGTGTTTCGATTTGGTTGGAATTAATTCAGCTCGTTCGACCTGCAGAAAAAGCTACAGTTACAATTATAGATTCTATGTTCTGAACTCCTGGAAAGTTTAGATCACCCACCTATCAAAATATAATTAATTTTTTTTTATCATTTCTGTATTAATTTACGCCAATAAATCAGAACAAAGTACCGAAGGGCAAGATGAAATGGTTTTTTGAACTTGGCGTATCTCTGGATAAATCATAAATTTACATAATTCAAATGTTTTTGTCCCAAAAGCTTTGTGACAAAGTTTTTTAACATGGACAAATATTAAACTATGCATCAAAATGTAGAAGCTTACTGTTTAATGAGGACACATTAAAATACAGATATTAGAGCAGTTTGACGATGAATGAAATCTTCTTTTCTTCCTTAAATATGTTCAATTAAGTAAAGAATACCCTTCGGTTGACTTTGTAAACTTTCAAATCCTGGCCACAATATGTACATAGAAGGGGAGTTCCCCTAAAAAACTCGGATCTTCAAAAACAAAGGACATATTTGTGACTTCTGCATCCAATTCGGTACGGATTTCGCATAGTGACAAGTCAATGAAATTTTATATTATCATTACAAGAGGGATCATGAACTTGAAAAAAGGTCAACACTCCTTTTTTTGTTCACGGGCATTTTCCTAATTTCTTATTTTCTAAACGTCCTTCAGCTATCTGCATTGATTGTTTGTACATATTCATAATGTGACGTTTAACGTTTCAACTTGCCTTTCTACACTTATTTCAATTTACTCAAAGGGATGCAAAAATGTGTTGCATGCTGGTGCAAGATATGCTTCAAATACCTCGTAAAATCATATTTGTAACTGAAATTAACTACCCCAAGTAACAATTTTAGTTTTATTCCAGCCGTATAACACTTCTCCCGGCTTTGTTGATAAAACTACATTCAACACTGTTTTGTCTACGAACACCTCCTCTATGCTTCTTTAAAGCCGAAATTTGTACAAAATGGCCCACTCTATAGACGGTTGTGAAAACAAGTTAATAAAACCTTTATAAGAACATAAAGATTTTGAAAACGTTCTTGTGATAGATGTTATGACCACTTGAGAACCTTCATAAAACATTTTGGCTGCCATTAAAACCAGAAGGTGGCCAAATGGCCACAGATGTCAAACTTCTCTGTGAAATCGAGGTTGGTTTTTGTTGTTCTGCTTTGTTCGATTCTTTGCTCTTCTGATTCATTTAGCAGTAAAGAAAAAGGTCTAGTGGTCTAGTTTGTTTGATAGCAAAATATCCAGAACAAATTGTGTTTTCTACAGGGTATTATGCTCCAAATTGTGTGCGCAATTATATTTATGGTGAATATTGGCACGATAAGAGCAGAAAATTAAGGCGTCTCGGAAATTATAGGAACTTACAACAACATAAATCAAATTAAAACAAATATATTCGATAAATTAATCATGAATTTCCTGAAAAGTGCTTGGAATTGGATGAGATTATGTAAGAGAATGCCGAAATTAGTCTCCGATCTACTGTTTATTTGCATACCATTGAAAATTTGATGCATTAATTTTTCCACATTGCATTTATTTCTTATATTTCAATATGGCGATTGGAAAAAAATCACAGTTTTGACATAAAGCCAATTTATCTTCGCAATAACTATTATAAAACTATTTGATCTTATGGTGACTTCTTTCAATGCCAATTTGCCCTTTAATGCATTTACTGGAGGCAAAATGGTTTTAAAATGCTTTTTCAACTGACCATAATAAGATAGAATCAATGAGTCCTAAAACGGCATTTCAATATAGCATTTTACGAGTTCATAAAGTCGAAATAAATTGATAGGAGTAAAAGGAATTTGAAAAATTATAATATCCCACCAAAAAACAAAAAAAAAAAAAAAAAAAAAAAAAAAAAGGGTAATATTAGTTTACAAGACAAAAGGAAAAAAAAGAGAAAAAAACCTTTTGAAAAATAACAACCGTAAAAATTTTCCCAAAAATAAAAAAAACAAAAAAAATAAACCAGGACTTTTTCACCCTAACAGAAATATTTATTTAAGTATATAATTACTGTGAAAAGAAATCATAGGGATTGATCACTTGTACTAAAAGATTTCCTTTATTTTCAACTTACCTATAATGATCGAAAGGTGCCGGCGCCGGTGGTGTAGTGGTAAGCGTGACTGCTACTTGGCACCCCAGTGGGTTTAATCCCAGTCGAGGTCGGTGGTTTTTCTGAGGCGAAAAAATCTTGTCCTTCGGAAGGGACGTAAATCCGTTGGTCCCGGCTCATGTGTTGATGAGTGCGATATGTAGGGTCCAGGTGGTGGAGTCGTCTTCCTGGCGCGGTGGTTGTCACCACGTTGTGAGGAAATAGGCCGACGAAAAATAAACGAAGAAAAAAAAATGTTGGAACGGAGCAGGTAGGGTGGGAGCGGTTCACCCATTAATAAATTTCATAACATACTTCGCTGGTTTTCTTTTAATTTATCAGCTAGCCTGCTATATTTATTTTTTTTACAAGTTTTTGTTTTCCCCTTTTTTTTAAGCTCCTGCCACGTTATCAGAATTTCTCCACCCAAGCAAAATTTTTTCCAAAATTATAAACCACCTATGATCAGAAAAAAAAATAAAGATTTTATCCACAGTCAGTAATACTTTAACAACGTCCTGCTTTCGACTTTTTTATTCCTTCCACCATTCCTTAAAACCCTTGATCGAAAAAAATGTAGAACTTATTCACAGTCAGTAATACTTTAACAACGTTCGCAGAGCTTCTTATTCCATCTTGTCAAACTTCAAATAGCTTCCGAAAAATTTGTCACTTTAGAAAATTTCGTAGAACGTACGTAAATTTCACAAAACTTTGTCAAAGAATCAGAATCAGTTATTCTCACAAAATGTCGTAGAATTTAAGCTGATTTTACAAAACTGCAACGCAATTTTAACAAAACTCGCCGAACTTCAGGAAAATCCACTTTATTAAAGCAAAGTTGCCAAAACATTTTAAAGCGCTTCTTTTTAGTCTTGAGCCTTGTCCAGATCCATTTTGTTCAAGTTTACAGAATTTAGCATAGAAAAATTTCAGCAAACTTCGCTGAACTTCAATTTAGTTAGTAGAAATGTAATAATATTTGCAGAGTTTCATAAAATTTATCAAACTTTAGCAAACCGTTTAAAACTCTAGAAATGTATAGTTTGTAGTGCAAAGTTAACCGACCTTCATTAAATTTTCCAAAACTTCAACAAAGTATGCACACCTTTGACTCAAAGAAGTAGATGAGATTGCTCCAAGAAGATTAAAGAATTTCCTGAAGAAGAAACAAGAGGTTCTCCAAGAAGAAACTTCAAATAGTAGATCAAAGATATTACCAGAGATGAGGTCTAATACTTGTGGAAGTGCCACGACATCTGGAGCAGGTGCCAGTAAGCTAGGAGAGGCCATAGATGGGCCTAGACTGCCATTATTGACTTTACGTCAACGCGCAACAACATCAGCAAGGACCTTAAACGTTTAAACGTAGCCTTCTCAAGTTACGCAAGACAGTTCAGGCAACCTGCAAGGAGAGGGAACAGCTGGAGGCCAAGCTCATAGCCGGGCAAAGTTCCAAAGAGTTGGCACGGCGACGGGAAGGGCGAGAGAAATAGCCACGCAGCACACGCAGACGGATGCGTCCGTCTCCGTAGGAGACTCCACCCAATCTACCATGGTGGCAGGGACCTCCAATCGGACCAGACAGTCTCCAGGTGAAGTGGCACCCGGCGCTTAAAAGGAGCGAATAGTGGCTTACGCCCCCATCTGACCAAAAACCTATGCGAACGTGGCGGTGGGCTTGGAGGGCCCAACCTCACGACCAGCTCCTGCTGGTCGTAAAGAGAGAGGCCTGGAGTCAAACCCGGCGCCAAAGGCGCGAAGCCCAGCTCGAGAGTTTTCTCAAGCGCCGAGGGGGGCCTGAGCCGTAAGGCCCCAGTAACAAGCACTGACGCAAACGCGAGTGCCAAAAGGGGAAGAAGTGACGATCCAAGGTGTGGAAGGGAGAGTCACTGGACAAAGGTCCGTAAGAAAAATGGAGGTAGATCAAGGAAAGAAAAGGAAAAGCGATAAGTGACCCGCAAGCGGAACCGTGATGAGGCGCTCATCGTTAAGACCGAGGCGCCGAGGTACTCTGAGGTCTAAAAAGCGTTGAGCGGGGACGCCAAATTGGCGGGCATGGCACGAATGTGCGGAATATACACCGTACCCACCCCGGCGAAATGATCTTGGAGCTAAAGAAGACCGCAACGCTCAAGGGCTCACCTAAGGCCTGGCAAATCAGGCCGGTTCAGGAGGTTATGTCTACATCAAATGTTGGTTTCGCGGTTGTAAAAGTGAATGGAGTGTTCGTTATTGTATCGTCCACAATACAAGGCAGCCTGCGGAAGGAGGAGCATCCACTCCATTCGCCTGCAGATGGAGGACGTCCTACTTTGATGTAGAGACTTTTAAAGAGGCACTTGAGAGGGAACAAATTTTACCCCTAACCCAGGAACCTTGCTCGTGAACGACTCGTTAAGGTTCTTACACGAGCGTGCGACTTGACCATGCCTAGGAAGGTCAAACCTAGGAATGAGAGGTCACCGGTGTATTGGTGGATGGAGTCGATCGCCGACCTCCGAAGAACATGCCTCCGCGCAAGACGGAGGATGCAGAGAGCGCGGTCCGACGCTGAAAGAATGTATCGTAGAAGGGCGCTAGTCGCTACGAAGGCCACGCCAAAAAGGAAGATAAAAGCGAGCAAACGAGCCTGTTTTGAAGGCCTGTGTCAGAAGGTCAATATGGACCCATGGGGTGACACCTATCAGGTAGTAATGACAAAAACCAGAGGAACGGCGGCTACTACCGAGCAATCACCAAAGCTGCTGAAGGTGATCGTTGTGGGACTCTTTCCGAGCAACGACCCGAGTCCCTGGCCCCCCGCCACCGTAGATTTGTCCCATGATCAGCGTTCCAGTATTCCAGACCATAACGCTATCATAGATATGGAGGGATGGACGGCCCAGACCACGTGGGCATTAATAACAGCACAACGGGGGTTGGACACCAGGCGACGGTGACGAACGACGAACTCATTGCGATAGCATAGTTGCTTGCGGCTAGCTTGCTGGTTCCCGAAATGTTCAGGATGGTGATGCAAACGTGTCTGGACGAGGGCATCTTCCCGGACGCCTAGAAAATTCGAACCCTAGTATTGCTACAAAGACAGGGAAGCCACCAGGTGATCCATCGTCATATAGACCTATATGTCTGCTGGATACAGCGGGTAAGGTGCTCGAGAGGGTAATGCTCAACAGACTGACAAAGTACACGGAGGGTATAAGCAGCCTGTCGAACAACCAATTTGGCTTTCGTAAAGGCAAGTGGATGCCATTCTGTCCGTCACAAAGACTGCTGAAGTGGCAATCCACCGCAAGAGGCGAGGAGTCCGCTACTGTGTAGTGGTCTCCCTTGACGTGTGAAACGCGTTCAATAGCGCCGGTTGGGTCCAGCGCCTCCAGGTTCCTGGGTACCTGTACAAGATTCTAGGAAGTTATTTCCAGAATCGGGTACTGGTGTACAACACAGAGGTGGGTCAGAGGCGTGTCCAGATCACCGGCGTCCCGCAATGTTCGATCCTGGGCCCGGTGCTATGGAACGAGGTACTACGACTCAAGCTCCCGAATGGAGTCGGGTTTACAGACCACATCACCCTTGAAATATATGGTGGATCCATCGAAGAAGTGGAACTATCAGTGATCAGTGCATACCGAACATTATCACGCGACGTGGTCTGCGTCCTACCGGGGATGATGCCAATAGGCATCACCATAAAACAGGACGTAGAGTGCTTCGAGCAACGTGGAACAAGAGGTATCCGGAAGACCACTAGAGCCGCATCCATGGTTAAGTGGCAGCGTGAATGGAACAACTCCACCAAAAGTCAAGGGACCCACCGACTATCTGGGTTGGTCGGTAGGTGACACGATGAAGTGAACTTCCACATAACGTCGATTCTGTCAGGCCACGGCTGCTTTAGACAGTATCTGCACAAATACGGGCATGCACAGTCCTCCGCATGCACCGAGTGCGCGGGAGTTGAGGAAACCGCGGAACATGTGTTCTTCGCATGTCCTCGCTTTGACGGAGCGAGATCCGGCATGAGCGCCGTAAGCGGTCACGACACGACTCCGAACAATCTCATCCAGAGGATGTGCCAAGCCCGGGACATCTGGGACGTGGTATGCATAGCAGCCTCCCAGATTGTCCTCGATCTCCAACTAAAATGACGGAACAACCAACGTCAGGTCACTAGGACCACCTAACTACCAAAGTCCTAAGTAGTTAGACACAGTCGGTGCTTAACCGCCCAAACCCCAGCCCATTTTCTCGCCTACCGAGCAGGATTCCTTCGTCAATTCCGTCGTCAATTTGCGAGATCCGAATTTGTTCGTACATGAATTCATTTTTGTTTTCGTAAATTAATGAACACAAACTCAGTTTTTTGTCTACGAATGAACTGTCAACACGTTGCTGTTTCAAAACGTACACAAGGGGTTAATTGATAATAGTATAAATTGTACCGAGGGGATCACAAATGAGTGTATCACTTTCATGTTGCCACCCTGTAAACTGTTGGATATGGTTAAAACTGGAATTTACATTGTCGTTTTTATTTTTTTATTTCGAAAAAAAATAATGTTTTTTGTTTTTCTCTTAAAACATCTTTATTATTTGCGTTTTGTAAAAAAATAAGAATTAAAACTTTTCATGTATCATTCATATACATAAAAGTAATAATTATGAAAGAGTCTCAACTTAAGAAATCTACTCAACATATGTTTAAATATGTTTTAAAGTTGCTCATGAATGCTTTTCTGTTGTTCCATCTATAATCTCTAATGATTTTTTGAAACGAATATAAGCTTGGGTTCTTATAATGTACAACATTGTATGCCATTGCTTCAGCTACTATAAATAATGCAGCTTTTTTCCTGTAGCCTTTTTTACTTATACCATAATACAAAATTTCTTCTGGCGAGCGTAATTTGATTTTCAAATTTTTCCTTATAATATTTCCTATCCAATTCCAGACTATTCCGGAGTCTCTACACTGTTTTATTCGATGAATGTTTGTATCAGGCTTATTACAAATTTCACAAATATTGTTATCTACTTTGTCCGTGTAGTTGTACATTTTAACTTTGTTTGGAATAACATCATTGAAAATTAAATATAGAACTGATCTAGCATTGGAACTTAGAAAGTTTTGATTAATGTTTTCCCATATGCAGTCCCACCAAAAATGTGGGTATTTTTCCTGAATATTTGGTACAATTTGCATCTCGTTAATGAAAAAATCGTACAAACATTTATTACTTTCTATACAATCGTGATTTGCGAGTTTTTTCGCTTCTTGGATCCATTTTTTACCATTTAACGATAACATGTTTTGATTGCCTTGATTTAACAGAAAGTGTTTAATTTTTTTGCCTGATTCAAACAACAAACTCCTTATAAATAGTGCTTTGCATTGATTTTCAGGGTCAATTAATTTTAGACCTCCTTTGCTATATTCGAGATACAACTGATTTCTATTAACTTTAAAGAAATGTGAGTTCCAGAGAAAATAGCCTGACTTTTTCTTAATTGCAGCCAAATGAGCATTATCTGGTGGCAAGATGTGAGAAACGTACCAGAGCTTTGATAAAAGAAACGAGTTTAAGATTGTGTTCCTTTCTAGCAAATTTATCTTCCTCGCACTATGTAACTGGCATGTAGCGGCAAATGAGTTCAATAGTTTGTCAAAATTGCATTTTATCATATCTTTCCATTTATCTTTGAATATTACTCCCAAAATCTTTATCTGTTGTTTTTCTTGAATCATTTGTGGGCCCAACTTACAGTTGTTAAACCTTATGTAGCCTGATTTCTCAAAGTTAATACTAATTGCAGCTTGTAGTGCGAAATCTTTTAAGATTGACATTACAAGATCAAATTCGTAATCATTCCTGACGATCAACGTTAAGTCATCTGCGTATGCCATTATCTTGATCCAATTACCTTCAATCATTAAACCTAACGTACTATCGTGTAGTTGCCGGATGAGAGGTTCCACGTAGAGCGAGAACAGCAGCATCGACAATGGACAACCTTGACGAACGGAACGTTGTATTTTCATAGAAGAAGTGAGAAAGCCATTTACCATGACCTGTGATGACGCATCGGCATACAGTCTCCGGATGAGGGTGATGAACTGCGTAGGAATTCCAAACTTCGCCAATGTCTCCCATAGTCGATCGTGGTCCACTGAATCGAAAGCTTTTTGAAGATCCACACTAACCAGCGCTATCTTCACTCGTTTGCCCTGCTGTGTCCTTGCTACGACCGTTCTTATTTTATCCAGGTTTTGCACACAAGACTTCCCCTCCAGCCCTGCAGTTTGACCATCACCTACTAGCGACTCCATGCAAACCTTGAGTCGGGTTGCACAAATTTTAACGAGAATCTTATAATCTGTATTCAGCAGACTGATTGGCCTGTAGTTCTGCAAGTCATTTTGGTCCCCAGACTTCGGAATCAAAATGATTATTCCCTTTGCAAAGTTTTCTTGTGGGGGAATAGAACCATCTAAAAAACCATTGAAAAGACGTAACAAATCATATTTCAATGAATCAAAATGCTTCTCATAAAATTCATAGGTGAGGCCATCAGGCCCTGGCGTTTTCTTTTTCGTTGCACTTTCGATGGTTCTACGCAACTCTTCCTCACTAATTGGTTCCACAAGGTTGTTTCCAAGATCTCGGGGTAACACTTTACCGATATGTCGAAGCGCTGCGTACTCAGCTTGCTGGATTGAAGGTTTCCGGAACTGCTTTTCAAAATGATCCTGTACTAACTGTTTCGTACTCAGACCATCTGGTGAATGCAATTTCATTACGGGTGTGTTGAAACCACGCTTCACCAACTTCGAAACCTGGTATATACTCAATTTTTCGTTTTCAAGCATTGTGGATGGTTGCACCTTGCTACGGAAACTGGATAAACGCTGCTCTTCGACCTCGACGATTGCAGATTTGACTATGCTCATCCTGGGTTGCACGTTCAATCCTTCTGCTTGCTGTTCGATCAATTTGTTCAGCTCACTGTAGTGTTTCGCCTTCTTCCTCGCATTAGCCTGATTGAAGTCAAATGCCTTATTCTTGTAGTACTGCTTCGCCTTGCTTTTGAAATCGTACGACCACCACTCTGAAAAGTTCAGCTCATGCTTACGACGTTGTTTTAACTCGGACATGACTTGAATGAATCCCTCGGAGGTAGCTTCATCCTTCAGCAAGAAGTCATTTATTTTCCAATGACCTCTACCAATGATGGGAACGGCATTCTGAATGTTTATCTCGAACGTAAGGACAACGGCATGATGGTCAGAGAAGGGGACTGGAAGTGTTTCGTATTTTTTGGCCCGATGAATGAACTCTTTGTCACAGTAGAATCGGTCTAATCGGGAGGCCGAGTTGTGCCTTAAGAAGGTGAATTGACGGGATGCGGATCCTAGGTCTACCAATTTGAACAGACTTACTAGGTTACGAAGCCCTTTACAGTAGACCTTGTTGTTGCTTTTCATATCTGGCCCATCCAGGATACAGTTAAAATCCCCTCCCAAGACCAACAGGTTTCCTTTGCACAAATGTGGAGATATCATATTTTGAAAGAGATCGTCCCTTTCAGCATTGTACTGTGATCCAGAGTGACCATAGATATTGACTAGGTTCAATCCGTCGACTACCACCGAGATGATACGCCCACAGGGATCCATCATAATCTGATCGAAGGGAATAGTTTTCCGTATAAGTAAGGCTGTTCCAACGTTTTGCTCACTGCGATTAACAATTGCGTGATGGGAAGGCAGGAAACTGAAATCGTTGAACGACACTTCCTGGAGAAGAACCGCATCCAAATCGTTCCTCAAAATAAATTCCTTCAGCAGGATTTTTTTCGATTCTATCGCAATAGCATTGATGTTCACGGTGCAGATTTTCCTCACATAGTTCATTTTGTTTGTTGACAAAGTATCTGAGAGTGTTGAGTGACGGGTAATTCGGACTGCCGATAAAGAAGATCCGTTGACATTGCCTGTAGTCGTATGCCGTAGTCAGGTGATATCGAACGTCACTAACACTTCTTCACATTGCTTCGTGATCTGGATCGGTTCGCCAAGCTTCTTTGTGATTTAGATCTGAGGGATCTAGAGTCACTACTGGACCGTGCGGCAATTTCTTCCAACGGGTTTTGTTTTGCTGTCATATCACCACTACGTTTTTGCTTACGTGATTTTCTGCTCCTATCGACCGTCACAAAATCACCATTTTCTTCCGATCCCGATTTGCCACTTGACGTAAGCGGCCGCTTGTTTGAGCGCTCTTGCCCTTCGATCATCTCTTCGTCGCTTGATTCCTGTTCGGAAGGCTTGGCAGCCATGTTCGGTTCATCCACGGCAATTGTTACCTCTTGTTCTAACACCTCAACGATGGGATTCTCCAATTCCTGGTTCTGCAGCGGGTTAGACGCGATTATCGCAGCTCCAATCTGTCATCGCTTTTGGACGATGATGCCGCTCCCTGAACAGCTCCAGCGTAGGTGGTTTTGCTAGATTGAGCCTCGCTCTCCATATGGCTGTGCACCGCCGCAACGTTTTGCATTGTCCCAGCTTCCTGTCTAACCGTTGCGGGAACCTCCTCACCTCCTTCCCTTGACCCTTGATTAGCGTTGTTCTGTGGACACTTAGCTTTCAGGTGCCCCTCCTGTTTGCACAAAAAACATCTCAGCCTTAGGCCCTCATAGTAAATTCTCCCTCGTCGGTTGAGAAAGTGGACAGTTGCTGGAATTTCCTTTTTGATATTCATAAAGACTCCTCGGACACCAGTGAAGAGATCCAACTCCAATTCTGCGGGAAATTTCTCGCGAATCATCCGTTTCACGTTTCCATACTTTCCTAATACCAACGACACATCAGTATCGGATATCTCCGGCGGCAAATCGAAAATCCTCACGTACCGGGTACATCCTCCAGCGACGGACATACGGACTTCAACCGTCTTCCCGTTGGAGTAACGGAACGTATGGATTTCGGGGTTATGCAAAAGGGCTTCCTTCATAGCTCGCTCAGACCTGAACTTAATGCAGACGATCCGTTGATCAGAAATTTTGTAGCCTGATTCCATGTCCGCTTTGTCAGCATCAAACCCCTTGATAAATCGGCCGATTTCCACGACGGTTGGCCCAGCAGCACCATCTGGGAACTGGAAAACCAGTGTGTTTTTTACGATTTCACTGGACATCTTGCTGATTCCTGTTCCTTTAATAAAGTAGCCTGTTAGGGCTCACAAGGAACCAAAACACGAACGATATGAGTGAGTATGTGTGTTACTCTCAGCGCGGAGATTGATCATATACGTCTTCTCGCAAAGAGAACTGATCATCAACTGACCAACCCCTACCCAAACCCCCCCCCCCCCCCCCCCCCCCCCCCCCCCCCCCACACCCACCCCCCCCACCCACAACAACCAAAACCACACCAAAACCCAACGAACCCCAAAAATTACACCCCCCCCCCCCAAATCATCACCACCCCCCAACACACCACTTCCCCTCTCTCCTCCACCCCCCCCCCCCCCACCCCCCTCCCCAAACACCCCATCTTACACCAAACTGCAGCAAAGCCAGTCCGGTTCCGTATGTGTAAGCACTTGAGGTGCCAAGAATAACCATAGTTCGGTTAGGGTAAACATAACTTATGCTCTTTCCATCGTTTGCCGTAAAACATGACCATCAGCTATACCTACAGCACCAAGCACAATAATAGTTGCATGGGAAATTTTCTGCATCCTTCGTTCCGACTAATGAACAAAAGAGCAACAGCAACATCGCCCCTGCAACCGGCCTTGTGTCTTCTTCATCTTCTTCTGGTAAGCTGGCGGTGCATATGCGTCGTCGGTTGTCCCGTGCTGTTTCATGTGATGATGATGATGATGATGAAGGCAGTGTCATGATGCTACTGTTATTAGGTGAAAGTTACAAACAATTAGAAATTTAGATTACTGCTGTGCACTGTGGTCTCATGTACGGAAGGGAGAGAGCTTTCCCTTTATTGCCATGAAGCTTAGGTACAACCATTTGAATAATAATGATGACACCGAGAGGTACGAAACTTATGTCCCTGAAGTGAGCAAACCCTCGTAACTATCCGGCCAAGTAGCACGTGGAGTCAAGACCTAATCTGGATACAAAAACCCTCATAAATAGATTCACTGCCCACTGACGGAATGCTCAAGCCAGCGAATCAATTTATCCTATTTGGTCCTTCCTGATAAATCATAAAATACGCACGTATTTACGACCCCTGTCACATCATTTCATCGCTGTGAATATTGTATACTCAGGGATCATCCTAATGGAGTTATCGAGATTAGCTGTTATGAATACAAATTTCCTTGGAGAAGAACCTTTTTCCCCTATCTCGGTATGCATCAGCCTGGGCTTATCCATCTCGATAGGATTCGGAGGAACTTAACCCCCCCTGCGCCGGCTGTCAAATTGCTGCCACGGCCGTCACCGAGCAGGCCTTTTTTATGATCTCGCTAAAATTATTGCCATTTATTTCTATTGGCACACGCACTTCCGATTCAATCAACGGAAATAAGGCTGTCGTCTTCCGAGAGCGGAAACTCGCTCGTGTGACAGTGCGTAATCGCTCAGCGGAGTTTGTTGGAATTTTGTTTTTTTTTATTATTATTTCTCCTTCCCAGAAGTTGGTTTTTGGAGGGAGTGTTCGGGCTTCAAGGGCGAGGTGGGGAGTTTGGGAATGGAAGTACACTGTTAAGTTGTTTATTGTGTTTCTATCGCGTTAACAGTAGTTTACTGGTATTTTATACGAGAACAAATGTATTATGAATTTCATGATTCATTGAAGAATAAATTTTGCTTAATCTGGTCACTCTATAGCTTGACATACACAGATAAAAAGAAACATTGACTTTTCTGCGTTATATTATGCACATAAAGGGAATGCTAGATTTGGCAGAAAATAATGGGATATTTCATTTAAATTTAAGGCAGATAACGCCTGAATCTAGCCTGTTGTATGATAGATTGCAAAAATTGTTGTATGGCGCATGAAAGATTGTGAACAATTTCGTTGTTAATTCGCTTGGAATTGAACTAGGGGAAATTTTAACGCGCCTGTTTAAATTCATTATTTTTTTCTGTGTTCGTCAGTTTTGTCTCTCATGTGTTAACTTGGATCCCAAAGTACAATAAATTGGTGAAATCTGAAAAACATCTTGTAAAAGAGAAACTTTTTTTATCTAGTTCGTTAATTTGGCTTAATCGAGTTAGCTTTACGGATCCTATATTTCATTGTTTTTGTTCTTGATAATATGAATGACTTAATTCTACATTTAGTGGGACTTAGACTGTTCAATCGTGATTTGCTGAAGTTCAAATGAGATGGATGGATTGGACGAACATGAAAATTGAATTCTGTAGTCTGATCAGATAGTTGTCATCAGCACTAGAACGTTGTCAATATGATCATGATGCCACTCACTTTTTGTGCTCGGCCGGTTGTGCGACCACGAGACTTCCCAAGATGTCGGAACGAATCGAACACAAACTAATAATTAGAGAAAAAAAATCAATCAGATTAAACTCTTATAAAGGGTGATACGGTCAAAATTTGGTCAAGGGAAAACGCGTGTAAATCGGTGAAATCGTTTATTTAAAAAATCAAATGAAATTTCTTTTTCAAGTTCAATTAGTATAAAATTCAGGAAAAATATTCAGTTAGGCTTCCGCTTTTCCAAATCCGAATTGCCGGGCCTTACGCTTGACCCCTGCCATCAGATTTTGTACAGCCACCTTGTCCACCTTCTTCGCCGCAGAAAGCCAGTTTGCCTTGAACTGCTGCTCGTCCTTAGCAGTTTTTTTGGTCTTCTTTAGGTTCCGCTTGACAATAGCCCAGTATTTCTCAATTGGGCGGAGCTCTGGCGTGTTGGGAGGGTTCTTGTCCTTGGGAACCACCTGCACGTTGTTGGCGGCGTACCACTCCATGGCCTTTTTACCGTAATGGCAAGATGCCAAATCCGGCCAAAACAGTACGGAACAACCGTGTTTCTTCAGGAAAGGCAGCAGACGTTTATTCAAACACTCTTTCACGTAAATTTCTTGGTTGACAGTCCCGGAAGCTATGAAAATGCTGCTTTTCAAGCCACAGGTACAGATGGCTTGCCAAACCAGATATTTCTTTGCGAACTTTGACAGTTTTGTGTGCTTGAAAATATCTGCTACCTTTTCCCTTCCTTTTGCCGTATAAAACTCCTGTCCCGGAAGCTGCTTGTAGTCGGCTTTGACGTAGGTTTCGTCGTCCATTACCACGCAGTCAAACTTCGTCAGCATCGTCGTGTACAGCCTCCGGGATCGCGCTTTGGCCGTCGTATTTTGTTTATCATCGCGATTTGGAGTCACTACCTTCTTGTAATTCGATAGTCCGGCTCGTTTTTTGGCTCGATGCACGGTTGTAGACGATACACCCAGCTTATTTGCGGCATCTCGGAGAGATAGGTTAGGGTTTTGCTTGAAACTACCGGCAACTCTCTTTGTCGATTTCCCCCCGATCCAGACTTCCTGGCTGTCGACAAACGTTCCCCAAACACTTGAATTACATTTGTAACGGTTGATTTGGCAACTTTTAGCGATTTTGCCAACTTTGCGTGCGAGTAGCTCGGATTTTCGCGATGCGCGAGCAAAATTTTGATACGCTGCTCTTCTTGCTTGGACGGCATTTTGACAACTGAAGAGTGAATTCCAAAATCAAAATAGGAGCAACATTCTACACACACACACACCTTCAAAATGAGGGGTGTTCAGGTTTTTTAAATGCAAAATTGAAAGAAATACGTCAAGTTGATATTGACCAAATTTTGACCGTATCGCCCTTTACTCGACTTCATATAACAAAAATCACGAGATCCCAACCTATCTCTAATCGGAACATAAGGCTGTCTTCCTTGCGCCTCCTGTCATGTCCTGGAGGCGTTACTACACACTACCAAAATGACATGTAAATTTCTGTCCCCTGAGACCGACACATGCAAGCGTCTTTTAGCACATAAGAATGAATTGAAACAGATGAGAAAACAAATTCAATCAAACAATCTTTCGTCCAATTGCGTATTTGTCAGTTTAAGGAGACATATTTTTACACGGAATCTTTCTTTACGTTCCCCGACTTTTTACAAACACGAATTACGTCTCGTGTAAAATTTATAATTTCTAAGGGTGTATCCGTATTTAGCAATACTGTGCGATCGATTTCATCATAACCGTTTCCAGACCGGCAAAGATTGCTATCCACGAGGTAATTTCTATAGAGATGTGCAGCTAACTGTTAGTGGTTGGACATTAGTCTACTCATCACACGGATGAAGTCACGACTTTACGTGCAGGTGGTTTAAGGACGCCTTCCATGAAACATTTGGAATGATAGAATATAAGAGATAGAATTATTGCACCCGTCCTAGATTTGTCTCGGTGTCTTAATCAGTTTGCCAACGCGAAAGGGTACTCTGTCGTACTAAATGGTAAAATTTACCAAGCGAAATTTGTCTTTAATAAAATTCGCCTTCCTGTGCGCCTACCTTTGCAAGCGAGTCCGCTTTTTCATTGCCTGAAATTTAGCAATGTGAAGGGACCCATACTAAGAAAATCTATGTATATAAAAATGGATTTCTGTCTGTCTGTCTGTCTGAACCTTATAGACTCGGACATTACTGAACCGATCGGCGTGAAATTTTGTATGGAGGAGTTTTGGGGTCGGGGAAGGTTTTTAAGATAGTTAAAGACCCCTCCCTTCTCTGAAAGGAGGGGCTCCCATACAAATGAATCACATATATCTGCATAACTCGAGATCTAATCAAGCAAAGGAAACCAAATTTGGCATGTAGGGGTTTTCAAAGACAAGAAATGTTTCAATGGTAGTTTGAGACCCCTTCCCATTCTTAAAGGGAAGGCTCCCATACAAATGATACACAGATTTTTGCATAACTCAAAAAATAATCAAGCAAATGGAACCATATTTGGCAGGTGTAGGTTTTTGAAAGGTAGACATATTTCGACTCGAGACCCCTCCTCTTTATATAAGAGGGGCTCACATACAAATGGAACCCAAATTACTGCATAACTCAAGAACTAATCAAGTAAATGCAACCAAATTTGGAATGTGGAGGTTTTTTAAAGCAATAAATGTTTCAATGGTGGTTTGAGGCCTCTCTGCCTTCTGAAAGGGAGGAGGGGGGGGGGGGGCTCCCATACAAATGAAACACAAATTTCTGCATAACTCGAAAATTAATCAAGCAAACGGAGCAAAATTTGGCCTGTGAAGGTTTTTGAAGGAGAAAAATATTTCTTAAGTAGTTTGAGCCCTCCGCCCTCTGAAAAGAATAAAAAATTTTGCATACCTCAAGAACTGATCAAGCAAATAGAACCAAATTTGGCAGGTGGAGGTTTTTGAAGGCAAGATATGTTTCTTTGTTGGATTAAGACCGCTCCGCCCTCTGGAAGGGGGGGGGGCTCCCATACAAATGAAACACAAATTTGTGCATAATTCGAGAACAAAAGGGTGATACGGTCAAAATTTGGTCAAGGGAAAACGCGTGTAAATCGGTGAAATCGTTTATTTAAAAAACCAAATTAAATTTCTTTTTCAAGTTCAATTAGTATAAAATTCCGGAAAAATATTCAGTTAGGCTTCCGCTTTTCCAAATCCGAATTGCCGGGCCTTACGCTTGACCCCTGCCATCAGATTTTGTACAGCCACCTTGTCCACCTTCTTCGCCGCAGAAAGCCAGTTTGCCTTGAACTGCTGCTGGTCCTTAGCAGTTTTTTTGGTCTTCTTTAGGTTCCGCTTGACAATAGCCCAGTATTTCTCAATTGGGCGGAGCTCTGGCGTGTTGGGAGGGTTCTTTTCCTTGGGAACCACCTGCACGTTGTTGGCGGCGTACCACTCCATGGCCTTTTTACCGTAATGGCAAGATGCCAAATCCGGCCAAAACAGTACGGAACAACCGTGTTTCTTCAGGAAAGGCAGCAGACGTTTATTCAAACACTCTTTCACGTAAATTTCTTGGTTGACAGTCCCGGAAGCTATGAAAATGCTGCTTTTCAAGCCACAGGTACAGATGGCTTGCCAAACCAGATATTTCTTTGCGAACTTTGACAGTTTCGTGTGCTTGAAAATATCTGCTACCTTTCCCCTTCCTTTTGCCGTATAAAACTCCTGTCCCGGAAGCTGCTTGTAGTCGGCTTTGACGTAGGTTTCGTCGTCCATTACCACGCAGTCAAACTTCGTCAGCATCGTCGTGTACAGCCTCCGGGATCGCGCTTTGGCCGTCGTATTTTGTTTATCATCGCGATTTGGAGTCACTACCTTCTTGTAAGTCGATAGTCCGGCTCGTTTTTTGGCTCGATGCACGGTTGTAGACGATACACCCAGCTTATTTGCGGCATCTCGGAGAGATAGGTTAGGGTTTCGCTTGAAACTACCGGCAACTCTCTTTGTCGTCTCAGCGGCTTCCGGTTTTCGATTTCCCCCCGATCCAGACTTCCTGGCTGTCGACAAACGTTCCCCAAACACTTAAATTACATTTGTAACGGTTGATTTGGCAACTTTTAGCGATTTTGCCAACTTTGCGTGCGAGTAGCTCGGATTTTCGCGATGCGCGAGCAAAATTTTGATACGCTGCTCTTCTTGCTTGGACGGCATTTTGACAACTGAAGAGTGAATTCCAAAATCAAAATAGGAGCAACATTCTACACACACACACCTTCAAAATGAGGGGTGTTCAGGTTTTTTAAATGCAAAATTGAAAGAAATACGTCAAGTTGATATTGACCAAATTTTGACCGTATCGCCCTTTAATCAAGCAACTGGAACCAAATTTGGCATGTAGAGGTTTTTGGAGGCAAGAAATAATTCTATAGTAGTTCAAGATCCCTCCCCCTCTTTAAGAGGGAGGGGGTCTCTTATACGAATGAAACAGAATTTTTTGCAAAACTCGCAAGCTAATCCAGCAAATGGAACCAAGTTTGGCATGTGGGGGTTTTTGAAGGCAAGAAATGTTTCCACGGTGGTTTGAGACCCTTCCCCTCTTTGAAAAGGGGGGCTCTCATACAAATGAAACAGAAATTTCAACCAAGCATGAGAATTATACAGGCAACTAAAACACAAAATGTGTATTTCGTGGGGAAATCAGCATGTTCTGATAGAAGTTTGAACCCCTTTTTAGTCAAGAACGGGGGATGCTTGAGTTACTCTCAGTGCTACATATGCAAAAGAAGTTAATCTAGGGTTATGCAAGAGAAAATTACGTTCAAACTGACAGGATACGGCGTAGTTTGAAAATAAATGTTTTGTCAATGAATTGCTTCTACACAGAAAGAAAAACCATGGTAGAAACTAAATCTGAAGGTATACTCAACAATACACACCTACGTTTAATTTACACACATTAGCAAACGAAAATATTTGAACTAAACTCATTCCTTAGTAACTGTAAAAGCGCCAGTTCTATTATATTTTCAATCATTTAGTTGCAAAGCTCGCACCGGGTTCAGCTAGTGATATATAAAATTATCTATCGACCAACACACTCATCTGTGTCCTTACTTTTAAGAGGAAATACGATGAGCGTCTACTCGGTTTCGTCTACCAAAAAGCTTCAATCAAACTGAAGGCTGTCCAGGCTGCAATACACAGAAAGCAATATTGAATTCGTTCCAATTTTATAAGGTCTTGCTCTTGCTTACTTTAGAACTAAGAGAATAGTTGTTTTATAAAGAGTTATGTGGTCTTCCAGGTGAGCACCTAACCATGTGTCACAAATTGAACGAAGGAAGTTTAACCTTTTTGTTTGGCATTTTTGCTTGAAATACTTAATGTTGGCATTCCAAGTGCACTTTTAATCAAACCAGACCCCAAGGTATTTGCAAGAAAACGATTGGGTAATGTTTCTGCACAAAAGATGAGGCTGTACTTGGTCTGAATAGCGCTTTCGAGAAAACGCTACCAGTTCAGTTTTCAATTATCAATATCTTTGGCGTAAAAGTTATAGAGAAAGGGGCTGAGGCATGGGCCTTGGGATAGGCCCATGTAACTAATTCTTAAAGTTGTCAGTTGTCCAACACAGTTTGAAAGTATTACTTATTTTTCTTCGTAATCTAATGCACTTAATTGAAATGCCAGATTTGGCTTAAATTAATGGGACCTTTCATGTAAATTTAAGCCAGATATCGCTGAAGACAGGTCTGTTCTATGGAAGATTGCAAAAAAAATCGTTGTTTACGCTTGCCTTGGCTTGAAATGAAACGAGGGAAAATTTTACGTGTCTCTTAAAATTCATTATTTGTTCTGTGAAATGAAAAGTTCATATATTTTTCTGAAAACAAATTGTACAAAAATTATTTAAGTCCATATCTCTGCAGACTATCTGACAGGATTGCAATGGAAAATGAATCAAAAGCCCCCTTAATGTCCAGTAGTACTGAAACCAGTTGCTCCTAGTGTGCATAGGCCAGTTGAATAACTGTGAGAAGCAGCGTTAGACAATCATTTGTTCTTTTGCTCTTACGGAACCCAAACTAAAGCCTGTCCACGTTAAAATTCGGACACTTTTCTTTCAGTGTAGATTTTGAATTATTTCACGGATCGCTTTCACTTATATGACAGCTAAAACTCTCCACTTTATTTCGTGGTACAACATGTTTACATTTAGTAAAATGACGTCGAATCAAGTGGAAGTGCGCAAAAGCATTTTGTACGAACGGCAGCAAAATCCAAATATATCGATACGCGATCTTGCCAAGAAACTAAAACTACAGAAAAGTACCGAGATTTGTGTTTGCAAATAATTTGATCAGCGCTTGACTGTGGATAGGAAAGGTTGAAGTGAAACAAATCGAAAAGTATGCTCCCAACAAATGGATAAGAAGGTGGTAGCCATTATTGAGAAAAATCCCAATCTTTCTGTGCGAAATGCTCACAAAGTTGGGAAGTCAACATTATACGTACAAAAAGTGAAGCAGAGACTGAAGGTGAACAAAGTGAAAAAGGTGCCCAACCTTGATGACAAGCAAAATTTCACTGCAAAAAGTCGTGCTAAGGAGCTTTACACCGATTTTCTTGCGAACATTTTCTTGTATCATCATAGACGACGAAACATACGTACTCGAAGATTTTAAACAGCTTCTGGGTCAGGCTTTTTATATCGCAATGCAGGGGAACGTCGTTGCTGAGCATTTCCGGACAAAGAAGGTATCCAAATTCCCGAAGAAGTATTTGATTTGGCAGGCCATATGTAGTTGAGGTCGAAAATCTAAAAGTTTCGTCTCTACCAGCCCTATCAATAAGAATGTGTTCGAGAAAAAAAGTTGCAAAAGAAGTTTCTACCGTTTATCAGAAGCCACGACTATCCAGCTCTGTTTTGGCCGGATTTGGCCTCTTGTCACTATGTGAAATCCATCCTGGAATGGTATAAGGTTTAAAAGGTCAAATACGTCCCAAAAAAAGCCAATCCACCAAACTGTCCAGAACTAAAGGCCAATAGAGAATTACTGGGCTCTAGTTAAGCGGAAACTCTTCGAAACTAAGAAAGCAAATGGTACCGATGGTTTCAAGAGAAGGTGGAGAATCGTCACGGCGGGCGTATCTGAGGATACCGTACGGAACCCGATGATGGATGTACCACAGAAAGTTCGAGAATTTTACAGAAAGAAGGATTACCATCTCAATCATCTGTTTTAATGTAGATATATCTCTATTTTTGTGAAATAAACAATCGGTTTTGTTGAATTATGTGTAATTTTTTGCTGCTATTATTTTGGTGTCCGAAATTTATCGTGGACAGGCTTTATGTATTTGATAGCAATTTATTCGATGGGATCCAGTGATCGAGTCATCGAAGGATCATTTTCTCTAACAATTTCCTAATGCACGAAAGCATAGCAATCGGTTGGTATGAATCATGATCATACGCTGCACGGTGGGCAAAAACGCGCCAAAAAACGGATCTTTTATGGCCGCTAGTTTCAGTCCCTTAGGATGAGCATTTCTAGTGTAAAAAATCACGAGAAATCGATTGGAGATGGTTTCAGCCACCGCACGACACGGGAAGTTGTCCATTTTGCCCGATTCTCCCCATGATTATACCTGAAACTCATATGTCATTTAGTTGTATACATGGATGTCACCAATATAACCCTCATTTGCACTGTACTTATGTAAAATTTTCCGGAGAATCGAATGACGATGACACTACTTTGATTTGACCTTTGTAAGTGGTCCATTTTACCCGAATTTCCCTCATACTTGAGAAAACTTATATAACATACGGTTAGACCCATCACTATTATCCCCATTTGCACTGTACTTATGCAAAATTGTCCGCAGAATCCAATAAAGAGAATACTGCTTTGGTTTGACCTTTCCATTTTACCCGAATTCCCCTCATACTTGCGAAAACTTATATAACATAGGGTTTAGAGAGTTGGACCCATCACTATTCTCCTCATTTGCACTGTACTTATGAAAAATTATCCGCAGAATCGAATGAAGATGATACTACTTTGATTTGACCTTAGGAAGGGGTCCATTTTACCTGAATTCCCCTCGTACTTGAGTAAACTCATGTATTACGCATTGTTTTACGAACTAATTTTTCGATTAGTTTTAGAAATTGACTTTTTTAATTCTGTAAAGAACACACATCGATTAAGATTGCAGAAGTTTTCTTAAATGGAATAAAAATAAATGATTTTGTTGTTCACTCAACTTAGGTTACCAAAGAATTTTATTGAACTTATGTTCTAATCTTCGTCACTGTCCTCGTCCTTATCCCAGTTCGGAGCTGAAATTTCAGGGATTGTTTCATTGCGAAGTTGCATTACATCTTCCCACGGCTTCAACATTTTAATTCCAAGAACCTTCTTGGAGAATTTCGCTACAGCCTGGTACTTCCGTTTACTGAGGCTAAGCCGCGTTTTCAACATTAGAGACATTTCTGCTGAAGGCTCGTGTAGTTTTTCGGTTTGCTTAAGGTTCTGTAACATATCAGAAGCCCACTTGTCACCTTTCGTTCTGAGATATTTTAGAAGCTTCGCTGTGGCTGAGGAAGAATTGTGGTGAGCAGCTTTTTCCGCCAATCGCAAAAGCCTTTCGTCTAGTTTTTCGGTAGATAGATGCCTACTTCTCCTGTCCTTGACGCTTTCTGAAAGGTTCTGGAATGGCAGACGTTTTTGTCCACTGCCCCTTCTTTCGCACTGCTCTGTAGCACGAAGTGTATTTGAAGAGCCAGCCTGATGAAATGGAGTTGATTGATCAGCAACCTGTTTTGCAATTTGGTATGATAAAAATGGCATAAGGCTTATGATATGTATAGTACACACACACAGTTATGTAATATCTCAACCCTTTGTCTGTCCAACAATTTTTATAACCATAATTTTAGAATGTAAGAGTTTTACCGTACAATGGAGAAGTATAAAAAAATTGCCCCTAGCTTGTGCTAGCCCCATTATTAGTTTTAAAGATACTTCCAAGAAAATTATTTTATCACCATTATTTTCAAGTTATTTAAAACCAACTCATTCTTAAGTTTGAGTTTGAGAGTGCCTCTATCATCTCCCGAACTAAAATCCAAAGTCGGTTCAGATACTATAAAGATATAGCGTGTCAAAGTTGCTGGAGTCACATTGACCACAATAACAGACAGAGAGTTAATCATTTTATGAAACACTGCACGGCTATGGCGAACGCTATGCTTAACAGTAGTTGTCCCATTCATGGACGGTCCCATTTTTTACGTATGGTGGAGACATCTACAATTTGCAAGTGCGTATAGCCACATCCTTATCAATTGAGCTTAAAGAGGCGCTAAATTTGCCTCCTTTCCAATACCAGTTGAATAATATACTCACCATGAAATCGCAATCGAGCCACTCCTGTTCCCTTTCCATGAATCTAGTTCGGCTACGGCAGCGAATCTAACGGCGCATAAATTGTTTCATCCAGGTTTTAACGATTTCCTGTACTTCTTCGTCATTTTTATCGATTGTTGCAGATATAATTTGAAATACACGTTCCTTACCCCTCTTGGGGTTTAGATACGCATTTTCGTCAGCATTTTGCTTTCTGAATTTTCGAACACAAGAAAATGGTTACTGAGTTTTTCACTCCAGAAATTTGACAATTAAGAAAACACACGGGCTTGAGCTCTAACTCAGAACGAGAGTTGCTTTTACTCAGTCGTGAACAGGGATTGAAATTTTCGCCGATTTGAGAAGAAAAATGTTCCTTTTCGTCCTTGCTGAAAAAGCCCAGATCGGCACAAAGAGCGAGAGATATTTGATCAAGCAAAATAATTCTCGTGAGAAAAGCAACGATGATAATATCTTTTCACTCTATAAAGAGAGCCGATAATTTCGTTCCTTTTCGGCGTTACTTTTCAGGCGATAATGAATTTTCACTCTTCTCGAGAGCCCGATTTTGCGCCTTTAACGAACACCAAAACAGCCGTTGCCGTTTGAATTTCTGCTATGAGTTACACGAACAGGTGATAAAAGCTGTGGAACCTTCTAAATGTTTGAGATGATAAAGTGTTCTCACCGATCTTGAAGGAGCGATATTTTCCTGCTTGGATGGGAGAGGATAATAAATTATCAGCGATCAATGAGAGCCGATAATATTGTCGATGTTCTGCTCAGCAAAAAGCTGTTTGAGCGATATGTGGTTTATACGAGCCTTGAGCGATAATTTGAATTTCTGGTCGTGAGTAACTAGCGTGGGAACTAATACTCAGTTTTTGTTTTTTTTTTAAGTTGGGTTAGTATGAGAGTATGAGAGTACGAGAGGAATTCGGGTAAACCGGACCACTTCCGAAGATCTAACGGAAGCAGTATAATCTTCATTTGATTCTGTGGTCAATTTAACATAAGTACAGTGCAAATGGGGTAAATAGTGATGGGTCCAATTTCCAAAACCGTATGTTATATAAGTTTTCTCAAGTATGACGGAAATTCGGGTAAAATGAATCACTTTCCAAAGGTCAAAGCAAAGCAGTATCATGTTCATTCGATTCTGCGGATAATTTTACATAAGAACAGTGCAAATGAGGATAATAGTGCTGGGTCCAACTCTCTAAACCCTATGTTATATAAGTTTTCTCAAGTATGAGAGAAATTCGGGTAAAATGGACCACTTCCAAAGGTCAAATCAAAGCAGTGTCATCTTCATTCGATTCTCCGGAAAATTTTACATAAGTACAGTGCAAATGAGGATTATATTGGTGATATTAATGCATAAAACTAAATGACATAAGAGTTTGAGGTATAATCATGGGGAGAATCGGGCAAAATGGACAACTTCCCGTGTCGTGCGGTGGCTCAAACCATCTCCAATCGATTTCTCGTGATTTTTTACACTAGAAATGCTCATTCTAAGGGACTGAAACTAGCGGCCATAAAAGATCCGTTTTTTGGCGCGTTTATGCCCACCGTGCGCTGGTTTGCCAGGTTTTTGAATAACTATTGGCCTGTCTCCTCTTAGGCGGTACAATGTTGTTTCGAAGTAAGGAATTAAATGATTAAACTAAGCGTCTTTTTGTGATATCTGGAAGATTTTTTGGAGGATAAAATTTTATCGTATCGCATCCGTGTGAGGAGTTGTTGGATGAAAAAAGAGCCATAGAAAATTAGAGCATTGTGAATGTTCTGTTCAGAGACCCACCGTTTGGAGACGTTTCTCGAAAAATATGGTGCTATTATATATAAATAGTTCGACCAATTTTCGCTCGTGTGAACTTCTTGTTTGCAGACTTTTCTACTCAACGTTAGTATATAACACGGGAAGAATTCATAGGTGATGGTTCATACAGGACACACATCTCTTCAATCATCCAAAATGCAGCTTTAAGCTGACCATGTACATTACAAACGTGAAATGTTCAACTTTATCTTTTTGAGATCTCTTGCTCGCATTTCTGAAGCTGATCTTGATGGTACGACCGATCTGCTTGCAATAAACTATTTTACTAGATGACGGGTGACAGACACTTTTTGTTGTTTTGATGATGTTTTTGTTGCTTTTTACAGCAGTCTTCCAAAATATATTGAAACGGGACCTTGGATATGGGGCTTTTTAAAAGCATAAGATAACTTTTTCCGATGAAAAATTGTTTAATTTGGAAGTGTCTCTGAACAAATAAAAAGATCGTGTATATGGAGTAAGTCTTCGTAAAATACCAGCTGATAAGCGGCTGTAAATCATATTGTATACTCATACCTGTAAATCATATCCTACTATTTTCTATTCTAATTTAGTTCATAATTTCAGCACGCTTTGGAATCATCTTTGCATTCTCAAAGATTCTCAGGCATCTCAAGATCCTGGAGCAACATGACAAGCATCAGAGGCTCAATTTGTTTTTCAGCATTCCAGTTTTACTTTAACATTTACTTTAAAATTGCACTTCGGAACTTCAACTACTGTGTTCATAAAAGACGGACATGCGCTTATAAGCAGTATAATTTTAGCTTTGATGATTGGAGTGATCTGCTCTGTAATCTGTTTTTTCAGGGACTGTTGGAAAGTTTATACGTACCTAGTTTATGATTTCAGTGATCAACCAGTGGATGTCGGATATTTTTTGTACAGACATATGTTGTGTTCTCTGACTATTATTGTGAATACAAATACTAATCTTACTGCAACGGCTTCAGTATTTCGATGGGATGTTGATCAGCTAAGTTAGTTCCCTACTTAAATTTTAGCTTAGTTCAACTATTTACCTGTCGTTCTCACCTTATTATTATTAAAGAGTTATTTAGGTAATTCATTCATAATAAAATTAAAATCAGTGTAGAGCCTTTGAGATCCTCTTCAAATGACTAAAACGGTAAGGAAACGGAAGAGCACCTCGAAATTTTAAACATAAAATTCGTTATATGACATATAATTTCAGATTGTCTTTGGGATTCCCAGGTTTTCTTAAATAATGTATTCGAGGTTATGCTACATTGTATAAGTTTTAAGTGTAATAATGGAAACGCAAGTCTTTTTACAATTACAACAGGACAACAATATACATACATGTGTAATAGTTATTATGGTTTCACATTATAATATCCTTTCACTATAGTTTACATGCTATTCTATATGAAATTGGATTAGATTAGTAAAATACCAGCAGCTAAACGAGGAGTTAAACGATACCAAAATGCTTCTGCGGTGATGGTTTAGGGTGCCATATCGTTAAAAAAGCAAGTTACCCCTGTTGTTCATAGACAGGGTTGTGAAAATAAACAAAGGTTCCCTGTGCTAAGATTTTTTTGTAGAGAAAAGTTTTTATTTCCAACAGGATTCAGCTCCAGCGCGTAACACAGTAGTTGTTCAGCAGTGGTGTAAGCAAAATTTACTATGTTTCATCAGTTCCTCTGAATGGCCTGCATCTTCTCCTGATTCGAACCCACTTGACTTCAGTATCTGGGATATATGCTAGGAAAACTGAGCGACTTGAAGCACATGTGCTTGGACTCATTTTAAAAACGCTTGGTTGAGTTTTTGAATCAAGAGGTGCTGCATGCGACTTGCAACAATTTTGAAAAGCGTCTTCAAGCCGTGATTTTGTACAAAGGAGAATGATTCGAACTTCACTAAACACAATGTAAGTTTAATATTTAACGTGCACTAAGTGAGAAATACAATCCTGTTTTTCAATTCAATAAATTTTCAATTGTATCATTTCTACGTTGCCACCCTGTAACACGAATATAATTTGCAGTTCCATTCGATTTACCAATACGTTGTAAATGAATGAAACGAAACGAATGAAACTGTGAACCTACCTTATCTAAAGACCAACTGTAATTTGCTCGCCTTCAAACCTACTCTACCATTTTCACACTGATATACTCTAACAGAACTATCAATTCTAAATTTGCACCTCTGTTTCATGATAATGTTCATCTTGAATCATATATTAACACAAAGTGAAACTCAGTAGATGCTGTTAACTTGGATCGGAGGGCTACTTTCGATACAGTTCAGCACCGTATCCTACAAAGAAAACTAGATAATATTGGTGTTTCTGCAGCTGTCATTGATCGATTCAATACTTTGTTAATGTATCTGGCATGCCGCAAGAGAGCAATCTTGAGTCAGTACTGTTATGTTTGTTCTCTAACGATGCGTTGTTTTTTTTTTTCAGAAGAAGTAAAGTCAATTGCATCACCGTCTTCAGAGAATCAAGCGCTTCACCATGGACTATGCTTTTTATTCTTCAGTGGGATCCAGTTGCTGTTATTTAATACAATACCGAATTTAAAAAAAAAACAATCGTACTTTTACATTATACCTATAAAGTTTAAAGTGAAGTGGCTCTCACAAACGATATTAAAAATCGAAGAAATTGCTTCAGCTCCAAAACAACCATGCTTCTCCATTAATTTGAGTTTTTTGAAGCACCCACTTCATATTTTCTTTGAGAGCATAACTCTTGCACCCCTGCCATTTAAAGTCGGTCCAAAGTACATATTTAAAAGCAGCTAATTGTTATGAACTTGTACGAAAAATTGATTTATTACATCGATATAAATGATGAGTTGTAAACGTAAATGTCACCATCACATGTAAACACAACCGTGTACATATTTCTGAACAATTTCTTGCTTTCACCATCCCCCACTACAGCACTACGATCATTTCATTAAATCCGGAAAAGCAACCCGCCGGAATCCCATTATCGGTCTCTCAATCTTCCGGCAGTACGACAAGCAGTAGAAAACTCATTCGACTTCTTTATTTAATTCTGCTCCGAGTAAACTCAATCCTTGGCTCTGCTCCACATATGTGCATATATCATTTTAGTTTGTCCTCGAACATGCTCGCAGGCACGCAACAAGATAATCGGGCAGAACCTTTTCCCTCCGTCCCTAATGCAAGTAGGATGGGTGGGAGGGGAGAATCAGCAACAGCTAGCAGCACAGCAGAAGCATTCCGAATGTAAATTTAGTTTATCTCCAGTTTTATCGTTTTCTCGCAAATATATTTCCATTTCCTTCCCAAAACTTGTTATCGCACACAAATTTCATCCTCGAAAATGAAATATAGACAAATTGAAATAGGAAAAAGGATAGGAATGATAGAAGGGTGCAGCACAAAAAAAAAATGCTCAATTGATAAACAAATTTGCATAAACAAAAGAACACCGTGTAAAACGTGACACAAGGGCGATAAGAGGAAACGAGGAAGGAAAAGTTTTTTTTTTCATTCACTCCCCTGCTCCACCAGTGTGTATCTATCTCGCACTCATCGTAACACAGTTAGGGAAGTTTCTTTTTTATTGGTGATCTGATTGATATTCACTGCCCGTTGCCGGAATGTCACTCCGATATGGAAAAGGGTATCGTCGGATGATCGGTTTGGTCAGAGCGGCTATAAATTGTAGGAATTAATACGAATTTTGGTTCGAAAGCCAACGAGGTTTATTTTGCAGTTTTATACATCTTCACGTTCTTAAATATAAACATAACGATCGGAAGTGTTTTGCTGTTTTCGACATGGCTTCTGCAAAACAAGCGCTATTGTTGCCAGCTGTTTCACTGTAAACAATAGGGTTACTATGATTGGCGATGCATACACTTGAAATAAATTTGTTATGAAAATGACTATTTGAGGGTATAAAATTGGTAGACCAACATTGGATAAAATTGGTTTTCCAACTGAAGTGATTCCATGTTTAAGACGACAAGACGATTTAGAAATAATTTAAACCTCTGAGTCTTCAACTCAATTATTATTTATACTATTGAAAGGTTAATTTAACAGCGCAGGTTGTAATGTAGCTAAGACGCAAATGGTTTTAATAAAACTGTCAGTTTTAGAATATACAACAGTAAAGGCCGTTCACACCAAAATCCGGACATACATTTGTAGATAAATGTGATACTCAACACAACTGCATATAGATTTATATGGATTTATTTCCATTAGCTGTTGCGCGCACTTTCTTATTCACTCCTTTCATCAATCTTTGCACGGTGTCCTTGTCAATTTTCTTCGAAGCAGTAAGCCACTTAGATCGGAATTCTTGGATCGTTGATACCTCCCCACCAAGCTTTTTGAGGTTTTTCTTGACCATTGGCCAGTATGTGTCAATCGGGTGGAGCTGTGGACAATTTGGTGGATTACAATCCTTGGGAACGTAAATAACGTTATTTTACTCATACCAAGTGATTGTATCTTTAGCGTAATGACAGCACAAGGATTGAGTCGCATGTTTTATCAGGAAAGGTAAGAGCCGCTTTTTAAGGCATTCTTGCCGGTAAATCTCAGCGTTTACGGTACCTGTGGTTACATAAATCTTTTTTTTGGTTACATAAATCTGAGATTTTAGCCCACAGGAACATATTGCTTGCCAGACCAAATATTTTTCAGGGAATTTGGTTTTATACTTCCGTTTCAGATGTTCAGGGGCATCTTTCCGGCTAGTTGCAGTGAAAAATTCCATTCCCGAGAGATATTTGAATTTTTTAAAGCAGTATGTTTCGGTATCCATGACAACACAATGGAATTTTGTGAGAAGTTGTTCATAAAGCTTTCTGGAGCGCGTTTTACCTATTTTTGTTGCTTTGCGTTACGATCTGGGTATGTTTGAGCTTTGAATGATCTGAATCCAGCCTTAGACTTCACTTTTTGCACAAAACCGGTTGACATATGCACTTTTTTCACAACTGTCCGTGTTGACACCTTCGGGTTTGCCTGAAAAGCAGCAAGGACTATTTTCTCCTTCTTTGTGTTGCTTTGTCCATGTTCACCAACACTTTTAGCTTTCCTTCTGACAGAAAGACCCTCTTTATAACGTTTAATCACATCTGCAACAGTTGATTTTGGCACATTTAACGATTTTGCGATGAGTCGAACAGTATAATTGGGATTTTCCAAATATTTGTTCAAGATAGAAAACGTATTCGTACACTAGAATTGTGGGTAAATCTAAGATTTAATTGTTAATTATAATTCATAAAATCACCCTAAATTCTAGCTAAGAGCTAACACCATCACAAACGGCTGTTAGCTATTAAGATTTGGTGACACAACCCCACATTTACAAATTCAAACTTGACAAAATAGTTTTTCAACCCTTCAAATATATTTCCAGAGTATAAATGGTTTACTGTGCAATGTATCCTCGAGCTTTAATTATGATCATCAAAAATTTGTGTTATAAAACAAATCTTTTGATTCTACTTGCCGATCGAAATTTTGTGAATAACTGTATCAAGATTCGATGTTTTGATATTAAATTTTAGAAGCTCCGGATTACCCATCATCGTCCGAATCAGAAACTGAACAAAAGAAAAAACCCTCAACTTCTATGGTGTTTCAGAAGAAAAAAAACAAGATACCAAATATCATTTGTTTTGGAGAAAATTTGATTTTGGTTTCATGATAAAGTTCTGTGGTTTGTTGCAAGCAGGTTGCCCAGGAGGCACTCCGGAAGCTCCAAGAACACCCAGGAGGTTCCATAGCTTCGGAAAAATTACTCTTGGGAATTGTATAAGCGTTGCCGAAATGTTTGGAAGTGATTCAGAAGGATTCCATGGGAAACAAATAAGTTATTCTTGAAAACCCCCAAGTGCCAATTCGTAGGTACCCCAAAGGAATCCAGAATACTTGTGGAACCATCTGGCATCTTGACCCTAGTCTTTGTGTCGCTGAAACAAGAATAAAAACTGTAACTTGTCTCAGAGTGTCATCAAAACCGGTTGAAAAACAACGAAGTTATGATTTTTTGTACATCTTATTTTTTCCATAAAAGACCTTGGCCACACAAGTGTTTCTTAGTCAAGTTGTTAACATTTACATAAATTTCCCAGTTCTTGAAAAGAGGAATATGGTGAATAATTGCACTTAAAACTAGTTACCCGTATGAAAATATTATAGATTTTGGTGAATACTAATCACCGAATTCATCAGACAATTCACCACCAAACTCACCAATATACCCACCAACAAATTCATCATCAAGCTCACCTTCAAATTCACCACCAAATTCATCACCAAACTCACCATCCAATTTACCACCAAACTCACCACCTAACTAACCACCAAATTAATCAGCACACTCACCATTAAACTCACAAACATACTCCTCATCAAACTCACAACTGATATCTCCAACATACTCACCACCAAACTCAACACCGAATTCAACACAAAACCTACTACCAAATCCATCACCAAACTTACCAAAGAAATCAACACCAAACCCACCACCGAACTCACCACGAATGTCATCATCAAACGCATCACCATACTCACCAACAAATTCACCGCCAAACTCATCAACAAACTCACCATCAAACGCACCACCTAATTCACCATCAAACTCACCGCCAAATTCATCACCAAACTCACCATCAAACGCACCACCAAATTCACCACCAAACTCACCGCCAAATTCATCACCAAACTCACCATCAAATAAACCACCAAATTCATCACCAAATCAACCATCAAATTCACCACCAAACCCATCATCGAATTCACCACCAAAATCTTTAACAGACTCACCACCATACACACTAAGTCATCACCAAACTCATCATCAAACTCACCAACTCACTCAGGAGCATAGAATGATTACCACGCGTTCTTAAGTTGAGGGTCGTATATACAAACGTATAAAAATACAAACATTGATTTTTATGTAGAAGATACATAGACTGATATCAGGAGGGCATATAAAATAAATATAAATTAAAGTTGTCGTAAGAAATAAATACAAAACTGGTGATAGGTCTAACGGGAATGGTCTATAAATCAAATATTTTTCTACTATTTTCAGCACTTTGCTATACTCCAAGAAGCGGCTAGAAAGGATGTGGAACGTGCTTTTGGAGTCCTCATGGCACGATTCGCTTCGCGTAAACAAAAATAAACGACAAACCAATCGGATATATTTGACAATTGGCATTCGAATAGCAACCCTCTCTCGCGCCACTATCGCGATGCTAAATTTGAGCGCCCGATGCTTTCCGATAGTCGTGCCACAATTTTGCTAGCGCTGTTAGTTGCGCCCGATATGGTTTAAAGTGATGGTGAGGGCGTATGGTTTAGTCACGCACCGGTACGGATGCTCTAAGTATCCTTAATTAAAAATAAGAAAAACGAAAAAGAAAAATGCCAATAATTCTTGCTTGGTTACCCCCACCGTACCAAAGTAAAAATTTCAAGTTAAACTCGCTCAATTCAAATGACCTTAACCGAAACGGAAGATGAGAGGTCTTATTATGAAAACTCAACGGAACGTAGAGCGGAAGACGAATTTTAGGAAGAGTAAATTCTATCGGAACTGCCCAAAACGAAATATATTTCAACTCATGACTTTAAATCATAACATCATCTAATTAGTTTATTTCCCGGTCACTCACTAATTATTTGGGTTGGACGGAACATTTGGTTACGATTTATATTTACTGTGAAACAATCATGGCAAAAAAAAAAGGGGTTTCCACATACCTGCGCAGGTTTTTTTGGTGAGTTCACTCGATGGCTTGCTGACTCAATACCGGCCACATCTAGGCGACGACAACGATGTAGATGGCGATGAATCTCCTATCTCGATGACAATGGCGGCGTCGAAATTTGACCGCTGTCACTGCTGAAATGGCGTTCAGCGATGGCAGACGAGCTCGGGGAGTATGGCCAAATTACAGATGGTTTCGGGTGGAGTGGCGGCTGAACAGAAAGCTTCCAATTTCGACTTCGTCGAGAGCGTCCGAAATTGACCGTCTCCTTCAATATAGAAGCCCGCTTTCCCCGTACCCGTACCTTTCCGCTATGACCGAGCTGCGTTACAGGAGACTCCTATTTTTCGGGGAAGGTCCGGTTTGATGTCCGACACTTGGCTACGGATCACAGAAACCGTACTCTGTAACCTTTCCACAGGGGTTGTATCAAATAGTGGAACTACGACTCCCCTCCGTTTGACTTCCTCGAAAGGCGGGCCTTGGCGGACTCCCGAGCTTAAACTGTTCTGGTGGTTATCGTACACAAAAAGCGCCTGAGCGCTGGAATGTCCAATGCGTATGGCTTAGCAAATCAATTACCTTTTTTGTACTCAAACAGTTTGCGTAACTTGAGTAGATATCGCTTTGTCAGTCTCACATTCCAGAGACAACATAAACTTAAACCAACTAAAGAGAGATTGAAAAAAAATCTCGTTTTACACGCTTTCCAAAAAAATCACTCTTCTTTTTAAGTACCTTTGGTACGTGTTTTGAAGAAACAACGTTTCACTTCTCTAGAAAAAGAACTACCGGTATCGTTGCGAAATGACCGAGCTTAAATCTTATTCTTACTCTAATCAAACCGCCAGCAATTACTCTAATCAAGCGCCAGCAAATAATCCACAAGGCGAATTTCCTTTAGCACATCTCTTGGTTCGACAAGATGGTTTTTACACAGTTTGGAGCCAGAACATATGTAATATTGATCCATAAATATGAAAACGTTTGAAAAATAAACAAATTCCAGCACGATTTCAGATCATTTTACTCCTCAATATTTTGATCACTAATGTTGGATTGATATCGATATCCATTTGAAAAACTACAAGGTACACCCCAATGGGGTTGTGCGCAAAGGTGACGTAGGACTACGCAGCAATCTAATTCCCATACACTTTCCAGACACGTCAGGGCCATCCGCTAATTGATTTAAGTCAGTCCTGAAAAGGGCCAAGAAAATGCTATTGTAAACTCTTTAGAAAGCGTTTGGTGGCTCTTAATTATGATATGGCCCCGATTGTATTTTCTACTATCTTTAACGCGTAGAAGATAGTTATGGATCTGTAGGTTCATTGGTTGTTCAACGCGCTTTGCCATTTTCTCCGGGATGCGGCGTTCCGCCGGGGCGCGGTAATGGAAATTTCAAAGAGCACAAGAGAAAAATTCATCCAAACGAACTCTTCAGTTGGCAAATGGATTTGGTCGTCCTGAAAAGGATGGATTTAGTTGACGGGGGAGAAACAGTTCGCGATTGAACTTGGACTTTCTTTCATGGTTCATCTCCTCTTCATTGCGGGTGGCCATCTGTAGGTGACGTGGGATAGTTGATTCTTGTCCCGTTGTCACGGGTGGCTTTTTCCCCGCCAACTCGTAGGCTTCAGCAGCCATGTTTCTCGCAGCGAGGTTGACGGCAGCATCGGCAACAACAGCCAACTGCACCAACGCTTCTCTGGGCAACGACTGCCCACCAGTGCACCCTCCAGGGTGCTTGCTGCTGCCAACTTCGATCCTACAGCCACTGCACAGCTCCACGACTGCCGAAAAACTAAATCAAAATGCGAAGGTGTACCCGTTATATAACATTCATGGCTGCCTAGGAGCAGGGTTGCCACATTATTTTTCGTTCCCATCTTTAATTTTTGCCAAAAAAATCTTTTTTATCTATGTTTAACTGCAAAAAATCTTGGTGAAAATCTTTACTTCAAATCAGTATACGAAAGATTCATGTTCTCGGGGAAAATCAATCATTGCACTTAAGCCCTCCTGACAGACCAGTTTTGACATGATAATGAATCATGAGGTGTTTGTTTTGACTACTTGAAGTTCCTTGATAGGTGAACAAAATCAGAACGGAATTAACAATCAATTATTGTTATAATCCGTGCACATTAATTTGTTGAACTTAGAATTTAGATCTGATGTTAATATTAGCTGATCAACTCCTCCTTTCCTCCTTTAGCCTCCATGATGTCCGTACTCAGGCGGTTGTGGATTTTGGACTTATTCAGATTGTATTTCGAGAAACCTCGCTTCACTCCTGCAAAAGAATGCGGAACTTTCTTAGCAAGTGAAAAGCCCGCTTCCCATCAGGCGTTTTCTTCAACAAGTTTCGAAGTCTTCTGATTCTTCGACTTCGTTGTCCTTGCAGATGATCGTCCTCAGCTAATGAAGATCATTTTCAATCACCTGTCTTCACCGCTATCAAAGAAGTTCGGATGTTGTTCAATGATCAAGTTGAACTCCTTCAAAGGGCGCAGCTTCCCCGTTATATATTTCCAACCTCTTACGAAGATGTTTTTCGAAATCTGAAACCCCTAAATTCGTCAGGTGTTTTAGGTAATCATCTACACAAAAATTTGCAAGGAGCTCCATCAGCGAGGCTTCAGCTGATTGCACATCTTCAGGAATACCATATCTTTTGACTGGAAGATACGATTCGCTTTGATGATAAGAGACAATACGTAGCTTAAGAAGAAGAGAAATGGCTGCGTCATTGGGTCGTTAAGATGACAACAATAAAACCGTTGTCTCAGTTTGATTAGAACGAGAAAAACAACACGAGCTCCGGAAACCGTTCTATATTCCATTTGACAACTGGCTCTAACGATAGCCATCTAGTGGTAGACGGATGCAGAAATGTGTCATCTAGAATTTCTTGGATCGTTTGAGGTTGCAGGACAAGTAACTGCAGATATATCGCATCATTTGTTCCAGGTACAATGGCAGTTTTTTGCATGCGTTACTTGCACAAAGGGCCAAACAGTGGCAAGTACATTTGATAATTATCAAATGAGGACAGTCGCGTTTCAGCAGCTTCTTGATGGATCGGTCAGAACCCATCATTACAGAAGTTCCATCTGATCCAATGCTCACAAACCTTTTTTTTTTGGTAATCGGTGCCATCGATCTGAATGAAACTGTTTATCAATTGCTTCATATAGCAAAAACTACTATCGAGAATATTATTCTAATTTCCCAAAAAAAATTCATAAAAATACTTCTAAATTAGAAGAATACTATTTTTGTAGAAATCACTGCAAGAAATTCTGCTGAAATTTGTGGTGCAAGATCTTGCGAAACTTTGAAACAAACACTTCTCCAGCGGAATACCTGAAAAAATATTGAAATAATATCTGGAGAACTATATGTAAGAATCCTTGCAGGCATCCTAGACAAAATTTGAAAATAATTCTACAAAAACCCATTGCCGAATTTTTAAAGTTAAGAATTAAATATATGAGATCATAGAAGTCATGCAAAAAAATCTTCTTAGATTTCTCCAACAAATCCGGATTTTCTCCAAGAATTACTTCAGGAATAAATGTATAGTTTTGTTTTTTCAGGTCTCCCCCGTTTTCCTTACACCACAAACTCCACAACACCGGTTCTCCCAATTTTTTCACCACAAAATTTTATAAACACCGCCGCCATCCCAGAAACCCCCCCCCCAACCCCCCGGAAGCCCCCCACCCCCCCCCAAAAAAAAACCCCCCCAAAAAAAATCACAAAAGAATTCGAAAAATTTTAGAAATTTTATAAAATATATTCTTCAAAAATTATCACACACCCAATAAACAAAAAAATATGGAGAAATCATTTGTGAACAAACACCAACTGACTTTCAGACTGTCATCTTTCACTTTAGTGTCAGTGTCAATTGTGTTATTTTGCTTCATGGGCCTAAACAGCACACTGAAAGTAGTATTCACGGTAAATCTGAAGTATGCAATTATGACTTCAAAGTAGGCACTTTTCTTGAAGACTGGAATTATGCATAAAATGCCTAAAAAGGTTTTAGGCAAAAATGCCTAAAGAGGTTATACGTCAAGAAGTGAATAAATTTTAGGCATTTTGCAGCATGTGAAAGAGATTAGAAACTATGCATTTTTGAAATGTGATTGTATGTAGGAAATAGTCACTTTATTTAATGAAGATGGGATAAGAATCTCAGCGCCAATATATCAAATCTCCGTTGGCCGTTTTAATCTCCGTACGATCTGCTTTTTTGTAATTAACGATATTCCGTATCGATTTATCTAAAAAACCCGCATATGCAAATAAAATACACCATAGGGTATGAATATGTCTCTTTTTTCTGGGATTGATAATTTGCAGGAGAATGTTTTCTTTTCCGATCAAGCAAAGGTTATAGTATCAATAGATATAGATCAATCTAATCAGTGCCTCGTAGCCTGTCCATGATACTGAATTCAGATTTGACTAGCAAGAACCCATTTTTTTTTTATTTTCACTTTTTTTGTGGCACAGCCAGTCAGCTAGAACAAATCGATATTTCCACTTTGATGATAGCCTTGTTTTTATGCATTTTTTCTATCACACTGGAATAAAAAAAGGACTTAAAAGTATTCATTTTTTGGGATTAAAAAGTAGGCATTTTTTGACGTATGGAGAATGTTCTTTGAAATGAATAGAATGTAGTCAAAAAATGACTACCTCAGAATTAAAAAACACACCCCACCCCTCCTTTATTTTATTTTTGGTGGAGGAAGCCAAAACAAAAAAAAATCAAAATTTTTTTAAAATCAAAAAAATCCCCCAACCCCCAAAACACACAAACAAAAAAAAAAAAAAAAAAAAAAACAAAAAAAAACTTCAAACATGGACCCCCCCCCCCCCCACGCTCGTCACCCAAAATTAAAAATGTACTCTGAAAGAAAAGTGTATTATGTAAATATATAACTTAAAAAAAAAACACAATAAAACACCACACCCCATTTTTGTTTAATTTTTTTATTTGCTATAAAAAAAAAAAAAAAAAAAAAAAAAAAAAAAAAAAAAAAAAAAAAAATATTTCACCCTAATGCAACAAACATTAAAAAAAACGATCAAAAAATTAATTAAATAAACACAAAACCCCCCCCGTTTTTTTTCCCCCCCCAACATTTTCCCATTTTAAGTGTGTCCCCCCCACTAAAAAACACACACACGCCCTCCCCCAAAAAAGTTATCCTCGCATACTTCTAAACATCGGCATCATTTCACTTTTTTTGCAACTTGATTTACAATATTTGAAAGTTTTACAAAATGCTATTGCAACTCTGTAGAAACAATGTCAAGTTGCAAATAGGCTCCACTCTTGCGCTTTTTCCGTTGCTGTTGTGTATGATTTTGAGGTACATAGCCAAACAAAACCATCCCTAATTTGTTTCAAGAGAGATTTTTATGCTCTATTGAAATAAGGTGCGCTACTTGGGTATGTGTAACAGTTCTACGTTTTGGTACAAAAATATGCGTTTTTTATATTTTAAATTCATATGTAAATATAATTTTATTTTCATTTAAATGTATATATTTTCTGTGACTAATTAAAAATATTTGAAACTATGGACAAACTTAATACAGTAGATAATTTTTTAGGAAGGTAACGGCTAAGTTTTCATATAAAAATTAAATTATTTTTAGCTGTTTACATAAATTAATATTAGCTATTGAAACCCAAACCGTCGGTTAAGTTTAACATGATTCGATAGTTTAGGCAAATTTCGACTGATTTGAAAACGATTCGATTTGTTCAAAATATTGAGTTTTTACATATCACAGATGGTAGTGAAAAATAAGTCATTACTGCCTTCTTGAAATTACTGAAATCAATCCATAGCACACCATTTTTCCATTGTTCAACTCGAAGTTTGAAGTTTAACAGCACAAACTCTGTCAATCGCCGATAGCTGCGAAGCAACAACGACGACCAAATGCCCTGGTTGACCTCAAAGACGGCATCGTTGCTCCAGTGCCACCAAATTACGAACATCACATAAGCGCGTTGAGCTGGAGTCATCACTGGCACTAGAAGGTACCACGCGGTTTCATCCGCAAGTACACTTGACCCAACGGACTAGATTTGCGAACGTTTTCCCTACCATGATGGCAAGTTAGAATTTCGCTTGTTCCGTGAGCATTCTAATGGCGATTTCATCGGCCGGCCCTTCTGAGCACACAATGTTTTCCACCAATCGTTCGGATCAATTCCATCCGTCTCGCTACAACTGGCACGGGATACAAATGCTCGAAATCATTGTCCGTTTGTAGGGGCTAGGGAACCAGACGGGGATGTTGGGGGTAAGGTGGGCAATTTCGGAACTGGTTATAGTAAATGGAATATCTTACCAATGTAAAAGTTGAAGGGTTTTCTTTCGTAGGATTAACTGATTAAATGCGTCTGTTCTTCAGGATGTCCAAAAGCCAAGCTATCCCATTCGTTTATTACAACTCGAATCCTCACAGTCACCCAAGTTATGTCAACTGCCTCTACACTGGATTATATCAGACCATCCATTTTGAACGGATACTATCAGATACTTCGTAAATCGAACCCATGCCGAATGGATTAACCATTTTAGCATGAAATATTAATTGCTATTTTTGATCTACCCTTTAAATGTTTCAAAGTATTTAAATACTTATAATGTTAAAATTTCATCGACTTTCAAGTGCAGTGCGATGCGGAACTGTAATATGAAACCTGGTGGAATAGCTTCGGTTTCAACTCCTATATATTTTTTTATATTCATACGGTTACGTTAATCGAAATTTTCTGCATATAGTGTTTGAATAACTATTTGGTTGTGCATTCTGAAATTCATCAAGTGACAAATCCCGATAATTGAATTCTCATTGATTGAACATGAATTGAACGACCAACTGACCATCTTGCCCGCAACTTCCCCCAGCTAGCCATCGGCAATGATTCGATACGGCTTGAAGAAACGAGCAGCAAAAGGATCCTCAAACAATATCATATGACCATCGACAACGCTCGACGTACATGTCGGTTAGGATAATGTTCCCAATAGTCGGTACTAGCTCGATTCCATGCGAGAACACAGACCGCTATTCATCACCTTAACCCACCAGATACGCAAGCAAGGCCACGTTGCACTTTCAGTATCTCTCCTAGATACAGCTAGATAGCAATCCAGAACGGAAAAAAAAATCCGTACACAGGAAAACTTTTCCAATCTCGGTCAAATTTAATGAATTTTTAGACTTTTTCAAAGGGCAGACGGTTCTTGTGGATGCATGCTACATACTTCAGATGCACAGTTTCTACGGCGGGCGGCGAAGGATGTACTTGAAGCTCACATATTTAGTCTATCAAAGTTTCGAGCAACCTCAGTCGTCCAGCATGGAGTGGGTGGCATGGGTTGGATCTTCTTCATTTCTGTTGTTATCTATGTCCTTGTTCTACCGAATCCTTTCTAGTCCATAACTCAGTTATGACATAGAACATGTGCTTTTATGGGGAGATAAGCACACAAGATGTGCCCACAGATGGAAGTTATATTTATGATGTTTCCACACTGGAAAATCCGAATGGACATGGAGAACAAGACGATACTTTCTCTGTGATTGAGATTACCAGAGTTATCCAATTTCACATGGGAAACTGGTTCAAAGGAAATATACATTTGCATCCACTTCGACGAGTATCATGCAATCTCATCTCATACCATTTTTCACAAGGATGGAAATATTTCAAATGAGATAAAACGAAAGGTTGAAAAGTTAAGAACAATACTACACCGCAGAGGTGAAAGCAGTGCGTTTGATTTCAGCTCGAGTTAACATAAGCTTCTATAGCTTATCTGAGCATCTATTTCCTGATGGAAGCACACACACGAATATGCAATCATCCCTAGCCCTTAAGACGAACTGATCTCATAAGTAAAAACAATCTGCACATTTTCCCAAGCCCGGGGCTGAGGTTCTATTTGACAAGAGGATGGGGGATTTTTTTTCCCGCAATCGAACTCAAAGACTTGGAGACACACCAACCACAGTGCCTTGTCAGGGAGTCACCCGAGCAAAAATGTGTGACAAAAATTTGCCTACTTGTTCAAATGTTGAAAACTCAAGTGTCACAATTTCCATCGTTCAAGTTTTCAAAGGAACAATTTGTCATAAATTGCGCATTCTTAACTTAAGCTTTTATTTGAAATATATAACGGACAGTAGGATGTACTAGTGAAATTTTTTGACGTGCATTAGTTTCGTAGCGATTTCATGATGAAAAAAATTAAAGTTAGCTTAAAAATGTCAATTCAATGATTGTCGCAATAAATGAAGATTGGCCATTAAAACTCAAGGCTGCGTGTCATCGTGAGAGACGAAATTCCGGCAATCAGTCAAGCAAATGGGCGGCAGAATGAGTCTAGTGGGAAGTCTACACCCTTAGAAATTGTGAATTTTACACGAGACGTAGGGTAATTTCCCAATTATTACACACCACCCAATTATTGCACACTTCAGTTCAGTATAATTCAAATCTGCATCCAATTTAATGGTATTCCACGTAAAATAAAGTTATGTTTTAATATAATAATGTATTTTCTCACGTGTGTATCAGTTTCGCCTTCAACTGACGATTTTCTTATCAGAATTCATAAGAAAGTTCATTTCCAAGATAAGCTTTTAAAAGATGTTAGAAGCAAACACACATATTCTTTGCATTTATTCAATAGCATGAAATTTATTCTTCTCAATACGTTAATTAAAGTTGGTTCATTTATTAGAAAAGCCAGACAAATTTTAAAATTCAATAATTAAGATAACGCCCGATGCCCCTTCCCATTTCATTGCACACGTCCTAACCTCGTTTTTCATGCATCGAACATTTGACAGTTCACTCGATTGCGGTGTTGTTATTGTTTACCTTCGCAAGCGGCAGGAACCGTAGTTTTGTATTTTGCAGTTTTCCAACGCTTATCACGAAGTTTTCAGATCAAAAATGGATGTAGAAGTAAGAATCAAGTATATATAAGTGATTTCACTATAATTTGTCATGATAATGTTGATTTCAGCGAAGCGCTTCTCATTTTCCCGAGTCGAGCCCCCATGCCTCGCTTCCATCGAAAAACACCAAAAATTACTCGGAAGTTTCTCTTCAACGGGCTGCTATTGCCGTGATATCTAAGGCAATGACATTGGGTCAGGCATCCAGGACCTTCGGAGGGCCTAAATCTACGATTAAGTTTCGATTAAGCGAAACATTGTCGAGGTCCACAAACAATGCTCACAACTGAAGAGGAATTAAAGCTTGTAAATTGGGTACAAGAGATCGAGCGTCGAGGTTTCCCATGTACAAAACATGCCCTGATTTCCAGGGTCAAAGCTTTCCTGGATAAGAACCCTCGTGAATCGATGTTCAAGAATAACACGCCAGGTAAATACAATCAAAACAGCCATAACCATTGCATAAAACTAACCAAAAATTTGCTCTTCGTAGGTCTCAAATGGTTGCAGCTGCCCTGTTGAACAATCAGAAGATGCTGCTCACGTAATCGACGATCTTGCATTCAACTCAAGCCTTCAACAGTATGAGAACGAAGAGTACGCTATGGAACTCGATGAAGAAGGGGATGGTGATTTACCTGCTTGTGAAAAACTGGGAGATCCAGCCGAAGTAAACCCCGGCTTACAACGACAATCTTCGGAGGAACGTGATGAGAGGAATGAAATCTAATCGCCTGTTAATGCAAACAACAGGAAAAATGTGCTTAAAGAAACAGCGAACACTGAAAAGCCGGACCGCAGGATCAGCATTTCATAATTCTTCAAAATTCCTCCAACACCAAGACGTAAAATCGTTCAGCAAAGCTACTCTAAGAAACGCCACTTTGTTCTGACCTCGGCGGAGCGCCTTAAGGAGATCGAAGAGAAGGAAAAAGAAAAGAAACAGCAGGCTTTGCAAAAGGAACAAATTATGAAAGAACGATCTATGTAGAAAGAATTGAAGGAACAGGAGAAGCAACAACGAATGAAGATAAGAGAAGAGAAAGCAAAAGAACGTGATTAGAAACGCCAATGAAAGATGGAATCAAAGAAGGTACCCCTAAGGAAGGGATGGCCCAAAGTTAACAAGCCTGTGGTGGCCAAAAATGCTGTGAAGAGAGACAAATTTGCTAATGAGAATATCAATGTATGATATACTTCACGCTGGGAGTTTTTATTATATTCTATGAAATAGAGACTATTTTTAACCTTACTTATTTACTGAATACAAACAAGAATAAACTGTAATAGGGAGTGAACATTTGGTAACCTCTGACTGTCAATTAATGGACCACGGATGGATGAATGAGCTTTGAGTTCAGCCCTTTAGAAGTCTGCCTCGAGAAAAGTCTCTTCTTCACCTGACGTAGCATCAAAACGCTTGCTTTTTTTAAAGTTCTTTGCGATGACTGGGATCTTGAAACGTTTCATCTCCTCCAGCGACCACTTCGCGGAATGAACCAAGGCCAGATCCGGCCACAACACGACAGGGTGGTGTTTCTCAATGAAGGCCGCAACCTCCGGTAAGCACTTTGGCCTGTACACCTACCTGTTAACCTCAAGTCCCAGAGAAAAGAAGAGCGGATTTGACATCCCCTTATCACTGATTGTCAGCCACAAGCGGACCTTCTTCGGGAGCTTCACGTCACTGCTCACCTCCTTCCTGGGGGACCTGAAACAGCCGGTCCCCTGCCGGTCACTGCCGTCTACCGTCAGGTACGTTTCGTCGTCCATGATCACAATCACGTTACGCTTCATGGGGAAGACACCCCCCCCCCCCCCCCCCCCCCCCCTTTTTAACTTGCGCCCCCCACATGTACGGCCTTTACTCCCCCCCCCCCCAGATGATGGCCCCAATGGCCAAATACTTTTTCACACCAACTTCCCGGCCCAAGGCGCGAAAGGATTTCACCATCTTGCCTTCCGTCTTCCGTTTGCTGATGCTTTCGCCTATCTCCAGGTGCACCAGGATCATATTTCTGGACTCTTTCCAATTTTTAGTTCGCTTCTCCGATTGTGATATAAAGATTGTACTCGAAAAAAATGCAACATTTTCTTTTGTGTATAACTTTTTATTGCATGGGTAAAACTAGATTAGAGTGTAATGTTTACATTTCATGCAAAATTTGTCAAGTGGTTATTGAGATGGCTTCCAAGCAAGAAGTGCTTCGACAAAAAATTATGGGCGCAGTCGTGGAAAATCCAGACCAGTCCCATAGGTGAATCGCGAAACAGTTGGGAATCGACCATTCGACCGTGTCCCGTGTGGTAAAATCATTCAAGAAGACCTAGACGACCCAGCGGCGAGCTGGCAGTGGAAAAAAAGCAAAGACGACCGACCCCGTGTAGGCAAGGAAGGTAAGGGATAACTTCAAGCGCAATCCGAACCATTCGATTCGGGACGTGGCCAAGAAGGTCAATTCTTTCATCTGGTTCGTCCAGCAGACAATGAAGCGGGCCAGACTTCATGTCTTCAAGGTAAAGAAGTCGCCTAACCGAACCGATAAACAGAATACGGTGGCTAAATCCCGCGCTAGGAAGCTGTTCCACGAGTGGCTGGTGCAGCCGAAATGCATCGTAATGGACGACGAGACGTACATTAAAGCGGATGTCGAGCAGATCCCCGGCCTGGAGTTTTTCGTCGACAAGTCCCGCCTGGATGTTCCGGATAAGTTCCGAAACAAGAAGGTCGACAAATTTGCCAAGAAGTACTTGGCGTGGCAGGCAATCTGCCAGTGCAACAAATTCAGCAAGCCGTACATAACGACCGGCACCATCAACGGCCAAATATATAAAGAAGAATGCCTCCAGAAGCGCCTGCTACCCTTTCTCTGGTCCCACGAAAGTGACACTCTGTTTTAGCCGGAGCTGGAAAGCGGTGATGGAGTGGTACGAAGCCAACGATGTTGTTTTTGTGCCGAAGGAGGCAAATCCGCCAAACTCGCCAGAACCTCGTCCAATGGAAAAATTCTAGGCGATTATGAAGGGTAAGCTCCGGAAACCAGGAAAGGTCTTCAAAAACGACAAGGATTTGAAGAAAGAGTGGATGAAAGTGTGTAAGCAAGATGGCGCAAGTGTTGCACAGGATTTGATGGATAGCGTTAAGTCCAAGGTGTGGGCATTCAGCCTAGGAGAGGAGGTTGAATAAACCAACTTTGCAAAAATATAGCTAATATGTGTTTATTTATTCCCCCGAGTTTTACCCCCCCCCTAAAAAAATTTTTTGTTATTTTTTTTTGTTGCTTTTTTTCCCAAGAACAATCTTTATCATCATATTAATGTGATGTATGGTCACACTATAGTTTGCTATACTGTTTAGTATTTTTTTTTGCCTCCAGATTGCGTCACAATTTGAGTATTTGAAAATTGACGGATGGTAAAACCTTTTAAGGGGACCCTCCCCTGGATTTGGGCAAAATCGCAAATCATTCATACGGCAAAGTTTGTATTTTTTTTTGTGGGAGAATGAAAAGGCGTACGAACTTCCGGTTTGATTTGATTATTATTCAAGATTTCAAAGAGATAGAAAAATTGTAAAAAATTCAAAATGGCGGCTCCAAAATGGCGATTTCCGTAAGCCTCTGCGTGCAAACATGGGGCAACAACTTCAAGCCTGCAGCCTCTTGTAGTGGACAGAAATCAAATCTAGTTATCATTTCTGAAAGATAATGAAACTAAATTTCAGACAATTTAAACTTTAACTCAGTGCATAGTGAACATTTGAACTGAAAAGTTTAATTTTTCGCTTTTTTTTTTTCATTTCAACCGTGTTCAAAAATTATAAATAATTAATTATTAATGCGAATTTTTAGTTCAAGCCGTACAAAAAATTATAACCTTTCAAACAGTTATTTGATGGAGGGAATCGGATTAATAGTTCAAGCCCGGGGCTTGAAGTTAGATTGAAAAACATGGTTTCGAGAAAAACGCGTTCAACGTTTTTAGAAAGTTTGCCTTGGGATTACTTTTTTATTCGATCAGTTTTCACGACCACTATTTGATCCGAAAGGTTTCCAGGGTCGCTGAATACGAATTTGAAGTCAAATTGTCGAAATTCAAAATGGCGGATGAAAAAAATTCTATGTACCAAATTTTGACCAAAATGTCTATAATTTATTTTCGCGGTACGAATTTATCATTAGTTTTTGAAAAAAGACAACAAATGAAAAACGGCGGCCCAAAAAAATCTTTATTCTCACGCAAATTCGAAACAATATTGCAATTTTTGAACACCCAATGTCTATTTTCGTCGCTTTTATCTTTCTTTCTTCTTCTCTGCTATTCTATCTTAGTCGCTTATTCCTGGGCCGTACAATATACCTTCCTCTACTTCAAATTGCTTCTGTTTGGCTTCTTCCTGGAGACGATGTGGAAGGCGGGCATTTCGAGCAGCGGTCGATATTTGTCGCTCTGCTTCCAGAATTCTCTTAGCGTTGGCATCCTGGGCGTATCGGCTGGCCTCGTTGCCAATACTTATGTTCATGGTATGCATGATCTTCAGCAAAGCTGATCTTCCCTCGTTGAATATACACGCAGCAATGTACGTACAGAGGTCGATTACTTGATGTCCGCAATGAAGGTGCTTTGGCGCCATTCTCCACACTGTCGCGTTGAAAGATTCGTTGGAATTTTGCGTGTTTGCTTCAACGTAGCGTTCCAGCAGGTCCGTTTCGGAGAGAGCCTCGTATATCGGTTTGATGGCTTCGGCAACATTTTTTGCGAGCGGGGGTTTATGTTTGAACCATCAATGTCCATTCTGCCTCAGAAACTCGCCACTTGCACCAACTCTTACTTCCTTCCGGACACAAATGATGTTGTGGATTTTTGTCAGTTGAGCACTTATGGAAATAAGTAGCCCAGATGGCATCTTTCATACGAGATGAAGAATCTGCGTTGCGTCTTATCACCAAACTGTAATAGATCGACAATTCTGTGACGAGTTTATCAGTCAATTTTCCAGCACCCTTCCTTCCGAGCCCTTTCGTGTTGTTTTTCACCGTGCGTAGTCGATTTTCCATACGCTTTTGAACATGACCCACGCACTCTCTCTTGATCACCGGGCAGCCCTTGTACGGGTCCATTTCAACAAGGGTCTTGAACGTTTTAGTGTCTCCATCGCCAATATAATATTTATATTTAACACCCAGAAGCGATTCCGATCTGCCGAACATTTCACGCACGCCGTCCACCTCCATTTTGCCCGCGCTTCCAGTATGATTCGCTGTGCAATCATCGACGTGATTTTCCTGCCATTCTAAATACTCCGGAGTACCTTTTTTTAAAGACCAATTTTGACAGGCTTGGCAGTACGATGATTTTACAATCACGTCCATAATTTTGACTGTGTGCTTACCAATAAGTGAGACCAGACCGAACAGCGACGAAAATCCTCGCTTTTTCCAAGAACCATCACCGGAAACTGATAAGTGCGTTGGCTGCAATTTCTTCCTTCACTGCCTTCAATTGAATCATGTCGAAGACAGTCTTCTATTCAGCGTACAAATTATCCAAGAAGTTGTAGTACATATGCCTGCTGAATGAGTTTTTGATGTCCAGTAGACAGCAAAACGTCTTTACACTGATCGGAAAAAAAAATGGTGGGCATCGAAGAGCTAAACTGAAACATCCAGAGATATTTTGTTTGTTTACTGGTGCAAGAGTGATAAAAAGTGTTGAAAGTGATGTACATCTGTTAACATGAGTTTTTCTTATACGGGAAGCATGATTGTATGTTTGATAATGTGAAAATCGGAGTGAAATTGTGAATAATTAATTTACCCATCGATACAAATTTGTGAGATCGACGACATAATCAAAATCGAAAAAGAAAGGAGGAAAAAATCGATCTAAACGATACCTCGAAGCAAAAATAAGAGTTAATACCAACACACCAAAACTGTGTCAACTGGAAACTGCGTGGTAAAAATGTGTAAAAAGGAGAGTATGCTACCGTTAATTTATCATGCTTAATTTTATTCTGGGTTAAATTTTTATCTCCTAATATTTTCAAGTACACTTTCTATCTAGCTTTCTATAGAGTCTCGTTAGCCAAATAGTATATAATCGTTTAGCCAAATAGTATATAAATACACTAAATATTGGGTTACACTTATCAAATATTGAGTAGTCCGATTGGAGAGTGAAGTGTTTTGCTGCATGGGATTTGATACGAGTATGAGATCGCTCACTACTGTTTCGTTTTACTTAGTTTCTGCATGCTCTCTTTTTCTTTCGCGGGTCGCGGGGGTGTCGCTCGGTTTTCGTGGAGGGTGAATCTACACTCCGTTTCATCTTACTCAATCTTTGGGTGCAGTTGTGTGCTGTCTCCTTTTCTCTCGCGGGATGTCGCATGGTTTTCGTGGGAAGTGGTTCTACTAAAAAATTGAGTTGATCCACTTTTAGCGAAGATTGTGTAGCATTTCCGTTGGAGAGGGAGGGATAGTGTACGGTTGTGCTCGGGAGTTGAGTGGAATCAAACGAATTTTTTGAGTGGATCCGTTTTATTGGGCTTTTTGACGTTGGATCACGTTTCCCTCTCTGGCAGAGGAAGGATGGGTTTTTTTTTTCCTCCAAAGGACTTTCCTTCTTGCTTGCACCCCTTGGATAAGGTAGGCTCTGTGGTGTGCGTGCGTTGGACGTCACTAAGCAATAACTCTAGACGGGATCGTTGGAGGGTCTAGGGTGACAGTTGTAAACAATGACTTAAAATGTAAATTTCCTGGAAATTCCAGGTTGCTTACATCAACATCCACTACCGACGGGAAGTGCACATTCGTACAAGTACGAAAATCAGTTCATGTGTGTGATCATTTATGAATATAGTAAACTCTGTAGGTGTTAGTGTGAGAACGAGAGATAATATGAAACTCAGCGTAAATCGCGCTGCCGGAGACGGCGATGTAGTGGTGGGTGAGACGTCATTTGAATTTTGGTTTAAATCGATGCTACAACGTATGTTTGTATTCCATTGAAATGAACCATCCACATTTGTAAGTGGCCCCAGCGGCATTCTTACTGTTGGTTTAAGTTGGTCCCCAAGCTCGATGTTTTAACGTATTTTTGTATCCTGCTGGAGTGAACCACATACACTTGTGAGTGACCCCAACAGCATCACTATTGTTGGTTTGAATCGGTTCTCAGACTCGTTCTGTTAAAGTATTTTTTTTTTAATCCTGCTGAAATGAACCACCCAAACTGTTGGTTTTAGTCAGTTTACGGGCTCGATGTTTTAACGTACTTTGAATAACATTGAAGTCGACCACCCACATATGTGAGTAACCCCAGCGGCATTCTTGCTGTTTGTTTGAATCGGTTCTCAAACTCGATGTTTTGACGTATTTTTGCATCCTACTGAAATGAACCACCCACAAAGTGATTTAATTTTGGTAAAACAGTGATATTGACTGCCATTCTAAGAACGGCAACGAACTAGTAAGGAACGCGTCTCACTTTGTATACATCATCTTCGTGTTTATCACTGCAGTGAAAATAAGATTGCGTATACTCGAACTTGGTGCTGTAAATCGGACTCCGTGTAATTTTCAATTCATAATGTAGATTATTTGAGAAATACTGAAATATGAAATATTACCATTGATAATGCGAATGTGTAAAATTTGTGCAAAACTATTCGCAAAAATTGTGTGATGATTCGGATGGTTCACTCCAATAAGTATACGAGGTTTGAAGAAAAAACGTTAAACGAAAAATCCAAAAACCTGAGGGTGGTAAGTGCTCTCAAGGACGCGTAGCAAGACAGGTAATTGTTATCCATTGTATCTATATTAATAAACTTTATTTTTAATAGGTTTGCGTCGACCATCGGTTGAATCGGTTGAATCGGTTGTGTCGATACTTTGTTCCGCAATATTTTGTTATCGGGCGCAGTGTTTTGTTTATTGTTTCGGTTGCCCATTGTTCGTTGCGCGAGTGATCGATTTAGTATAATAACTCGTGGTTCGCCGGGTAAGATGGGTCGGTGAGGTACATAATTAATCGTGATCCAAATTATTCGTTTGCCATGCCCGTCGGGCCACCCTATCTTGGAATAAATAAACCGCTGTCCATTTTGTGAGTGACTCCAGCGGCATCTGTACTGTTGGTGTAGATCGGTCCAAGTTGGCTGAGAGATGAATAACCTTGTTTTCCTTATAAAAACCACTATCACACTCTGTGAGTGGCCCCAATAGCATCCTTACTGTTGGTTTAAACCGGTCAAAATCGGCTCTTCAGGATTATTATTAAAATCAATTTGTTTTCCCAATGAAAAACCACGATCACACTTTGTGAGTGGCCCCAATAGCATCCTTACTGTTGGTTTAAATCGGTCAAAATCGGCTATTCAGCATTATTAAAAATCACTTTGTATTCCAAATAAAAAAAACCACGATCACACTTTGTGAGTGGCCCCAATAGCATCCTTACTGTTAGTTTAAATCGGTCCAAATCGGATATCGGTACTAATGTTTAAATATTCACTAGACAGTTTATCGTTAACCAAAACGAACCCTGCTGCCACCCTATCCTGTTATCCAAAATCCCAGTGACTTCTCGTGGAAGTGCAGTGGACTCCGCGGCTTCCAATAAAGCGAGTATCACGTCAACATATTCCTACCCTTTCCTTATTTGACCTGCATTCGGGCGAGGCCGGCGCCGGTATTGCCTTAGTTTGGGATCACCAGTTTTTACACATTGAAGATGCATGTTAGTTCCAAGCATAATCTGTTGGTTCTCTGTGTAATAACAGCTGATCTGGCAACAACGGAGTAGCAACCTCGGGCGGTCAATCATGCTCATGCTCATGCTCAGTAGACAGCAAAACGTCTTCACACTTTCTAGCCCGCACCCGAGAACGCGAAAAGCAAACAAAAGCCGTCGGTTTAATTCATAAACGTTTTGCGACATCGGAGACGAATAAATTTGACGTTTTGAGCATGAACAAACTACTATGAGTTTGAACCCCACCCCAGGTCCAGCCGTGCGTCCAAATTTCACTGCCCCATAACACGACTTGCAAATTAAAAATTTACTCAACGCGTTGAACACCAGCAAGAAATTGCAAATAACGTAGGTGGAGTTTTTGTTCAATTCAATGTCGTCGTAGCCCGTGTCTTTCATTCCCCCGTACATCGATTTCCGTGGAATTGTCTCTTCCGACTCCGAGATAGTGGCGATTTAGTTTTCGGCATTCTGTACGAGAACGGTGAAAAAAATTTGAACGACAAACAAGTAAACACTCGTGAGCGGACGCGGCGTTTTGCAGGTTATAATATATGGGCTGTATTTTGACGAAAAATCTGTTTTTCATGTGCTGCCATCTACATTATATTTCTATATTAGGGAACGCTCGCAAATTACGTCCATCGGTTTTTGGACTTAATGCCTGCCGGAAGTTACGTCGTTCATCAAGTGATAACAAAAGAGCGAAGACGCGGTGCTCTGGCCGGATCTGCCGTCGGCCCACTACTCGAAGCGATCGTTGGAGGAGATGGAGCGGCTGAATATCGATGTGGTACCCAAGTCGTCGAACCCGCCCAATGCCCCCCAGCTGCGTCCCATCGAGAATTTCTGGGCCAACCTGAAGCGTAAGATCTACTTCAACAATTCTGTCGCGAAAACCGAGGAGAAATTGATAAATAAAACGAAGAAAGAACTCAAAAACATGCCTACACGCATGTTTTCGTCCGCCATGAGAATGTTCCGGTTAACTGCCGGAAGGCCGCTTGCAAGGGCGTAGATTTTTTTTTTGAAAATAAGCTTAAATAATTACCTTCCATGGGAAATCCATCAAAAGCAATTATCTGTCTTAGCATTTTTTTTATCATCATCCGAAAAAAGTCCTTTTTTATACAAAATTTTTTTATACTTTTTTCCATTTTCAATTTTATCACATGTTTTAAACACACAAACACCCCCACAACCTTAATCATTCTATTTTTATTTTAAAATAAAAAAATATAAATTATTTATTTTTCATAAAAAAAAAAAATCTTATACTCTGTATAGGGAAGAGCAGCCCCACCCCCACCCCCCGCGCGCGCATTTTAAAAAAAGAAAAAAAAAATACCCCGCAAAACACCCCCCCCCCCCCCTCACGCTACCCGCAAAAAAAAAAAAAACCAACAAAAAAAAAAAAAAAATAAAAAAATAAAATAAAAGATAAACTTCAACTTTTATCAAAACCAAACAAAGTTGGGTTTTTTTAAAAGAAAGGAAAAAAAAAATGAAAAAAGGAAGGTTTGTTTGGGGGGGAACGACCGAGGGTTACAAACCCCCGAAAACCGCGGGAAATCGGAGCACCAAACGAACAATTCTTAATATTGTAACCGTTCGACCCAACGTGCTTTCCGGAAATGTCAGCAGATGGTTTAAGCGCCACTCCGTTGGGAGACCATCCACCTGTTTGCAAGGTTGCCCGGCCTGAGACCTCTCAAGGGAAAGGGTTTTGGGTTCCAATAGTGGAAGGAAAGCGCGAACGTCGGCCGGCTACTAGGTTTCAACCAGAAAACTTCCCTTTCAAATGACTTCGGCCGATTAATAGGCGCAAAGGAAAAATAAGCCGATGAATAGACCGCTCTCACTATAAATCATCACTGGCGGACTGAACGGGTAAATTTGATCTGTTTCATGGAAGAATAAAGAGTTTTCTTTGGTTGGATTCGGAGCCAACCTCCCCTGCAAAATAGACGAAACTACTTGAAACCGGACCCGAATGACCTGAAAACTCCCCTACATTACTTCTTCTAGTTCATTATAATGGAAACCAGTCGGTTTGTCTGTGGTACCATAAAGAGTTTATTCCATTCGCTTTCACAACGTTGTACTTCTATTTATATCCTTTATTCAAACCTGTAGGCCTACATTACCGACATGCTTCTCTCTCCTATCATCTTCTGTTCTTTCCTATTCATTTCTTCTCATCACCATTAACTTCCTATCTATCCACTATTCTCACGTGCTATCTTGGCGGTGTGCATTCACATTCGGGGGTCGGCTATTGTCGGACAAAAAATAGCCTCTCACGGCCGCGCGTCTCGAACCAACAATCGGAGCGGGCAAAAAGTTACACCATGCGCATGGGAAATTAATAATTATACGTGCATTTACTCACGGGACCACGTTGACATGTGGAAATATGTTGACTACTTGTGCATTACTCTGCTGGATGCTCGATGTGTCGATCGGTGCTGTCGCTGGTCGATGAGAGTGTCGATCGTTTGCTGTTGGTGAGTGGTTTTCGCGCCGATTACCACCTGCTGGAAGTGTGCTTACACTGCACGCACGAAATCAACCGTTTCTTGGTGATCGCCGATTTAAAATCCACCTCACGACACGAAACTAAGCTAAACTACTCCTGCCTCTTCCACAATCCAGATCAAAGTGAACGAGTAACAGTCAGAAACCCTCAGATAAAGCGCAAGATTCTCGTGATCCACGCAACCGGAATTGACTTCACGAAGTCCTCAAATTGCCTTTACCCCCTATTAACCGCCCGATATGTAGAAGGGAACTTAGTCTTCGGGTTGCAACAAATTTGGCCAGCCGAACTTAACCGAAAACGACTTAAAGAGGTCAATACATCTTGAAAGGGTTTGGCACAGGTCGATGGCCACCCAACGACGTTCTATGAGATGTACTCCCAAGCGCAGGCATATGCTGCCACATGGTTTAAATGCTTTACATTTAAGGGAACTCATTCGTTCTACTCTTTGTGAGTGCTCGACGCTTTTATAGCGTAAAATTTTTTGATTGCGCTTTGAAGAAGCGGTGAATATGATTGAAGATATTCTTCCAAATTTATATAATTAAATATTTACAACAGAATTTACAAAACTATACACTATTTACAAAACCAAACTGTATCGACTCGAAGGATCGTTACAATATAAGATATTTTACAGAAACCATTATAACTTGAATCTCGGTTCAATATTGCTCACAGAGAAAAATGCCTAATAAAGAGAAGAAGAAAACAATATAGCACAGAAAATGAATTGAGTGTAAGAGTTTGAGCAGCTTGAGGCAGAAAGTCTTTACTGGAGTTTAGGTATATTTAATTGGAAATAGGAGTGTTAAAAGAAGTTTGATTCTGGCCGACCCGCACAAGGGAAGGGGGAGGGGGGGCAACACACAAAAAATTTAAAAAAAAAAAACGAGATACACACAGAGACAAAAATTTTTTTGTTGGTTGGCCGGCTAGACACCCAAACAAAAAAAAAACCCAACCCCCCCAAAAAAAAAAAATTGTACGATTGTACGAGATAATCGTAAATAACACAGAAAATGAAGGGAATGGTTAAGTTTAATAATCCGTAGAATTAAAGCTAGAAATTTACCTATAGATTTGGGTGACGGAGGAGGACAAACTAAAATTTTAAGTAAATTGAACACTGGGTATAAAAAGTTTATAACAAATTCCAACTAAATTTTAAAAAAACCTACAGTTTGATGATTCTGAATAGGAAAAATAACAAAAACCAGTTTCTTATTCCGAACCCGGTATTAAAAAATGTAGAATTCCACATATTTTCACGCAAGAAATACCATTTTCAAAATTTCATTTTACTCGGCATTCTAACGCTTCCATTCGATTCCCACCAATGGTTCGAAAGTTAATCCTTAAGAAGCCACCACTGTTGACTTACGATGAAATTTATTCACCCCGCGGGATCGAACCCACACATCCCACATCCACGGCAAATTCTTCGACGACGGCAGTGAAGCAAACGCAATCGAGCGCAGCTTTCCTTCTGTTTCGCAACTTCTCTGACACGACTTACACAGTTTCTCTCACATTTTTTTAACTAAGAAGCAGAGTAAATCTGCTTTCAAAAATCCGATCCATTCTCATGGAACCCATACGAGTGGCAGAAGCACTGACTTGTATGGAATTTATTATTCACAAAAGCATGCACATTGATGTTTTCGTTACTATGGATGAGTTACCGGCGAGGCTGATGGGAAAAATGCATTAAACAGAAGGCACTTGACAAGTGTGGCTGAGATTTAAGCAAAGAAAACTAAACACAACTGCTTCAACATAAAGACTAAATTATCACAAATTGTAAACCCATAACCCGGTAAGCTCAGGCCATCAAAAAACTTTCATCCCCTCCGGAAGATCAATATATTGCCAGTCATTACCGGCAAATCACCTTCCAAACAACCTTTTTATCCCATTCAAACAACAATTCCATTCATCTAAAAAGGACCTCCGCCCCGACGACAGCAAGCAAACGAAGTCGCAAGAAGAAGCAACGGAAAACTTTGTCACTCAATTTTTCCTCGATGTGAGCTCGTTCTCTTATATTAACAACCGTGAAAAGCTCCGGTAATTCTCTAATTTGTCATTTTCCTCCATCCCCCGGTCCATGTTGGGATGATTGTATTCCGTGCTCGATTCTCGATGAGTCTCTTCGATGAATTGTCGCGCAGCATCATCATCGTCATCGGAGGCGGCGAGGAAAAAAGCGGCAGACATTCGAAAGAACGAGAAGCCCCAACGAGCGATAATATTCCCAAGGGGTATTCATTCTTAGAAAGGTATGTTAAGTGGGCTCGGGGGAACTGAGTATACTCTAGCGTAGGAGTCTGGTCAGTGGAAAATAATCACGGAAATATTTATGACTTTTTCCCAAGGCTTGTGAATAATAACATGGATACAACTTAATCGAAAATTGAGAATTACTGTCAAGAACCAGTCTAAACTACCCGCCTTCCCATACTTTCACCTAGAACTGGTGATAAGATCCATATCGTTTGGCATTTGTTACCCATTGCCTATGGTACACGGCGAAATTGAGAGATAAAGCGATTGAATAGAGGACAGAAAGCAGAACGTCGTTGTCGGCTTGCGCGTGTTACACACGTGTAATGAAATTACCTTCCCTAAGTCGGTATTATTATGTTGCGAAAAAGCTAATAGAAATGTCGAACGTGACTGGCATTCGATAGACCCAGACAAGATCGACACACTCCTGCTTGTGCTCTCAATATTCTGGTCGACTTGTGTGGGTGGTGGGAGAAGCGTCAGCTTAGCGATGACTTTTCTTTAACGCTCGCCAACTTCGATTGGTTCGCTGGGCGTAAAACACTGGCTGGTATCGAGTCGGTAAATAAACACATTTCGTTAAAAAAAATCTTTTGACATCCCTAACAACCCATCGAAAGTGACAATGTCAGCAAATTCAGGAGATTGTGCTTGTTTTTCGCTCTCTCTCCATTTATCTTCCGCTTCCAGTAAGTGTTATCCTTTTCTATAGGTTACGATTATACTTTCACCTCGTCCGCCTCTTTCAATCCATGCAATTTCGATCGTTGTTCGCAGAAACATAGACGTTCAATGGTAGATGTACGCTTACATCCGACGCCAAATTTCCCGACTTAATTTTAATCCCCCCTCCCCTCGCCAATCAAGTTCCCGTTAAAGCGAATTAGAGTCGAACAGAAAGTGATAACGAACGATGACAACGGCGACGTGGCCGGAAAACTCGTTCGCTATTCAGCTCGAACGCTTTGCTGTCGTTGTTCGTCTTTAATACATAATTGATACTATTAAATATACCGATTCGATCAGCTCTGTATCCGCTGCCGGAAAAACGAATGAGATACATGAAATGTGACTGTGTTTATCAATGCCGAAGATAACATAGTGGGAAACGACATTTCCCCATAACAATGTAAAGGGACCACAGCCTTGCTCCTCAAGAGATGATATAGAAACGGAAAGAGAGCTGGTCTGAATCCAGCGGAATCAAATGGATTGTATGATGCGAATGGCAAAATGGGAGCATTGTAAGGCTCCAGTTTGACAACCCTCGGAAGTTAAAACTAGATATAGAATAAGTTATGAGTGTTAATGTAAATTGCTTACATATTTGTCATGTCCGGCAACCTAGACTTTTATCTTCCTCTAATACCATTCGATATTAAAAGCATATCTCAATGTGACGACATTTAAGTTACGTTACTTACCTTACCAATCAGACCAAGGCCGGTGTGGCCGCTGCTGTACACAGAAGTTGTCTCCATTGCATTCGGTCCATGGCTGTACCTCGCCAGCCTCGCTGTCTGCGGAGGGTCCGCAGGTCACCTTCTACTTGATCGATCCACCTCACTCGTTGCGCACCTCTTATTCTTGTACCCGTCGTTTGGATTTCGAGAATCATTTTAACTGGGCTGTCGTCCGACATTCTAACGACATGCCCAGCCCATCGTAGTCGACCGATTTTAGCGATGTGTACGATGGGAGGTTCTCCCAGCAACTGATTCAACTCGTGGTTCATTCGCCTCCTCCACGTTCCGTCTTCCATCCGCACTCCACCGTAGATCGTACGCAGCACCTTCCGTTCAAAGGGTGCGTTGATCCTCCACTAGCAATGTCCATGTTTCGTGGCCGTAGAGAACTACCGGTTTAATTAATTTCTTGTAGGTGGTCAACTTTGTAGTTCGGCGAACTTTGTTCGATCTTAGCGTCCTTCGGAGTCTGAAGTAGGCACGATTGCCAGCCATAATGCGCCTTTTTATTTATCTGCTGGAGTCGTTATCGGCGATCGCCAATGAGCCCAGATACACGAATACGTCTACCACCTCGAATTCATCACCGTCGATCTGAACTCGTGGTAGGAGGCTAACGTTGCGTCTTCCTTTCATGTATTTTGTTTTCAACGCATTAATTACAAGCCCATTTCTACCAGCTTCAGCCATAAGTTTGATGTACGATCCCGCTTTGATATCAACGTCGCACAGTGGGACGAAATGAAAAAAGTGTTACATGGGTATTTACGGCGAAACTATTAGGTGTAGCCCATTGATGTTTTCTAGAATGTTTCTTCATTTTTTTAGTTCTGTATTTTTGTGTTAACAAATTTGATTTAAGGAGTGTATACACATAGATAAAAAAAAACTAACATTTTTATTTCTGGTTCAAATCGATGACCATGTATGAAAACATTGTAGATTAGGTCATTTCATGATACTTTGTAGAAGACAAAAACTTGTAGGGTAGGACGAAATTGTAGGGTGAAAAAGAAATGAAAAATGTAATACCCCCTTGAAACTCGATTTTTTTACCATATATTTTTTATTTTAATTTTTCTATTTTTTTAATGTTGCAACGACAGCAAAGCGTTCGAGCTGAATAGCGAACGAGTTTTCCGGCCACGTCGCCGTTGTCATCGTTCGTTATCACTTTCTGTTCGACTCTAATTCGCTTTAACGGGAACTTGATTGGCGAGGGGGGGGGGGATTAAAATTAAGTCGGGAAATTTGGCGTCGGATGTAAGCGCACATCTACCATTGAACGTCTATGTTTCTGCGAACAACGATCGATTCTTAGAGTTAGTCTATGAAATAATTATATATTAGCTATGTTTTGGCATAATTTATTTATTGAATTTCCTCCCCCAAGCTGAATGCTCGTACATTTCTCTTAAAACTGCTCATGAGATCTTGGGCGAGGCTTTGTCCATCTTCCTTATACAGTTTCTCCCAGTTTTTTTCGAAGCTTCATCGGTTATGAATGTTTTTCCGCTTTTCTTCATCTTCTTCTTCATTATCGCCCAAAACTTTTCGATCGGACGAAGTTCTGGTGTATTTGGCGGGTTCGCCTCCTTCGGGACCACATGAACGCCCTTCGCTTCGTACCAATCCATTACAGGCTTGGCGTGATGGCACGAAGCGAGATCCGGCCAGAACAGCGTGGGACCACGGTGAGAGCGGAGGAAGGGCAGCAAGCGCTTCTGCAAGCATTCCTCTCGATAAATCTGCCCGTTTATGGTGCCGGTTGTAACGAACGGCTTGCTGTACCGTCCGCACTCGCAGATCGCCTGCCACAACAGGTACTTCTTCGCGAATTTGTCCATCTTTCTCTTCCGGAACTTTTCCGGAACTTCCATGCTGGACGTACCGACAAAAAACTCGAGGCCGGGGATTTGTTTGGTGTCCGCCTTGATATATGTCTCGTCGTCCATGACGAGACAGCCTGGCTTGACCAGCCACTCACGGTACAGCTTCCGCGCACGCAATTGGGCCACCGTGTTTTGCTTGTCAGTCCGGTTTGGTGCCTTCCTGACCTTAAAGACACGTAGTCCAGCCCGCTTCATGGTCTGCTGGACGAACTACTTCGACGAATTGACCTTTTTGGCCACGTCTCGGGTGGAAAGGTTCGGGTTATTCTTAAAGTACTGCCTTATCTTCCGCGCCTTCTCTGGGTATTCCGTTTTCGGTTTTCGGCCGCTTCCAGCGTGCCGCTCGATGGTCTTTGTCTCCTGGAACATCTTCACAACGCGGGACACGGTGAAATGGTGGATTCCAAGCCTTTTGCCGATCCATCTGTGCGACTGACCAGGATTATCGATCACCGCGCCCAAGATTTGCTGGCGTAGCTCTTCTTGTTTCGAATGCATCTTGAAAACTTCTTGACAGATCGCAATAAAATTTTGCACATATAAACATAACACTCTAAACTAGTATTACCCAAAATTCCATTAATTTACCCACGCGATAAAAAGTTACACCCAAAACAAAGTGTCGCATTTTTCCCGAGTCCAATCTTTATTATGGTCAGTTGAATAAGTATTTTAAAAGCATTTTGCCTCCAGTAAATGCATTAAACGGCAAACTGGCATTGAGGGTTTTAAAACGAAAAAAAAAATCACCAAATAGTTTTATAGTAGTCATTGCGAAGATAAATTGGCTTTTTGGCTGAACTGTGAATTCTTCCAATCGCCATATTGAAATAAAAGAAATAATTGAAATGTGGAAAAATAAATGCATCAAATTTTAAATGTAATGCAAATGAATCGGTGATCAATTTCGGCATTATTTTAGATAGACTTATTGAATTCCATCAAATTTCAGGAAATTCATGATTAATTTATCGAATATATTTGTTTTAATTTTGTTTTTGTTGTCGAAACTCGCATAATTTCCGAGGCGCATTAATTTTAGGCTCTAATCGTGCCAATGTGCACCATAATCATCTTGTTTTGTGTTGCTTTACTTGAATCATTCATTCGTTCCAAAAAGCAGTGAATGTAAATAAGCGCAAACAACTCATTCAATTTCAACGTTCTACCGTGAAGACCCAGATAGCGGAGCCTAGTACAATTGAAGTACGATTGAAGTAGCCAAGTCCCCGTTCCTACTTCAATGGTACTTCCCGTCTATGGTACAATCGTATTTCAATGACACTTCAGATGTTACAACCGATGGACTTGAAATGTCAAAATAGCTAGCGGTTCATTTCAAATTTTGGCAGTTGGTTGAAGGACGCTTCAAGTCCAACTTTGAACTAGAATTGTACTAGGACTGTTCACTTCGAATGGACCTCGGATTATTCGTTGAAAAATAATGTTCTCATTAGTATATTTATAAGTAAATACATTGTTTTATTATAATTATTTATTGAAATATTTTTTTTATGAACATATACATATTTATATAAACCGTGTCCAATATATTCTCATACAAAACAAAACTCTATTTATTTCAAATCGATAATCTAGATTTTATTGATAGCTTTACCCATTATATTGCAATATAATACTGATCAACTACAGAATATGTTTTGGAATAACACCGCCTTTAACCTTCTTGACCAACCCAGTTTTTTTCGAAACCGTCACCGGCGGCACGCACGACTTCCATCGGCATTTCGTCCCAAATTTGTTTGATTACGGTTTTGAATTGGTTCATATAAGACGCCCTGTGGTCATCTACCTTCACAAGCATGTATGATCATACGAAATAATCCAAGGGATGCAGATCTGGTGAACTGGGAGGCCATTTATTCTTGTCCAAAAAGTCGGTCAAATTTTCTCGGCACCAGCCCTGAACGAGATTTGCAGTATGCGATGGCGCTCCGTCCTGCTGAAACACATAGTGATCATCTCCAAACACCTCTTGTACATATGGCTTGACAACTTTCTCCAAAACTTCCGTTTTATAATATACGGCATTCACTTTAACGCCTTTTTCGATGAAAACCAGTGGTAATTTGCTTCGCATGCAAATTCCTTCCCAAACCATCACTGACGCAGCACTTTGGAACCGTGGAATATTCCTATCACTCTCTGGAACAGTTCTCGAAGAGAGAGCCCACAATCTGTCGTTCTGGACAATGTGGGATTGTTGCAAGACGAATAACTTTTCGTCGGAAAAGATAAATTCTTCCCCACCGTGCCGCGACAAAAGCTGACTTGCTCTTTCGAGTCGTCTCTGTTTGGAAGGTTCCGATTTCCATTCCACCCAGTTACCGAGTAGAATTATATTCCTTTCTCTTTTTCTCACACGGAAATGTTACTCAATTTTCGTAAAAAGTGGATCTACTGAATAATTATTAATTGAGTTGTTACACTTTTTTACGAAAATTGAGTGTCACTTCCGTGAGAAAAGATAAAGGAATACATTTCTACTCAGTCATTGAGAGGAATGGAACGGGAGTGTATGCGGGTTAGAAAACTTGTACTTTTGACTAATGGGATACTCGTGTTAACATTGATAGAACTGGGTAGTGGAATGGTAACCGTTTCTTTGGCGGGGAAAATATCCGGAAGCTGTGGACGGTAGATATTGCTATCCAACGACAGTGTTGAGTAGAATCTGCGCCTGTCGGACACCTTTAACTAGCACATTTTGATCGCCATACACATAACACTATTTGAGTTTCAATAACGGCTGATTTTCGTCCAGCTGAACCTCTGGAAGCAGCTGACCGATGGCCTGAATATTGGAATCCGCTTCATGGCGTTTTTTTTTCACATCGTTCGGATCGAGAACCGAAATTCCGCGAGCGACAAATTTGCATTCTGTACCCGTTTTAGACGTCATTGCGTGCCGGAGCGTCAAACCAGGGATGCCGGATAATTTTTTCAAAAGTCTGTATCAATCTCATTGAAATGTCTGTATTTGTCTGTATAAGGGTTTTAATTTTGGTTTTAAGGTAATTCAATGAAAAAAATATGAAAATCAATACACAGAAAAAAATAATTAATTTTAACGAGTAGAGGTGAGATTATGTTTGCGATGTTTACAGCATGAACAAAAATCTAACGCAAAAGAGATTGCAACTTCAAGTTTTATATTTAAATAAGTTTCAACTTTTCATTCCTTTTTTTTTCCCCCCCGCCCCTTTCCCTCTTCTTTTTTTTTCCTAAACATTTTTTTTTTCAAATTTTACCCTTATTCCCTGTTATTTAAATGTCAACTTTTCATGCACTTGCATACATATGATTATATCACCGTCGTTTATCAATCAATTAATATAAAATAAGCAAAATATTTTGATCTTTTCGATTTGATGTTTGGAAAAATTTAAGGCAAAACATTTATTATCATCATTTATAAATTTAAAGAAACAACTAACCTTCACTTCACAATTACAAAATTGAATAATTCCAAAGGCTTCAAACATTTAAATTTTTGTACACGTCGCTTGTGAACAGACATTTCACATTAGATGAAACTTCAACGGAAAGTTTTAGTCGCCACTACAACGACGTAAGGATAAGCACTTCTTCCAAAATTCTTAGCTATGCAGATTTTCTGGAGAATCTGCCACTGAAAATATCAACTCCCGGAACTCATCATCGATTGGTTGAATTGATGCATCATCAATAATGTTCTCAAATCGTTTGATAACCATTTTTTACACTACCGGAACTATAAATGCGGAAATCTATCGATCTGAGTGTCTCCAGAAGAGATTGTTGCCTTTATATAAGAAGCATAGTACACCTCCACTGTTTTGGCCGGATTTAGCGTCGGCTCACTATGCCAAAACCACTCTCAATTGGCTTGCGGAAAAGGGTATAGATTTCGTTGAGAAAAATATCAATCCACCAAATTGCCCTCAGCTTCGACCCATCGAACGTTACTGGGCAATCGTGAAGAGGGTCTTCAAGAAGACTGGTAAGGCAGCTGGGAACATGCAGGAGTTCAAAAAAATTTGGGCTCAAGCGTCCAAAAAATGGGATGCAATACTTGTCCGGAACTTGATGAAGAGCATTCGATCCAAAGTTCGAAAATTCGTGAAGGAATAACTTAAATTTCATCCGGTCTTCATTATGTTCAAGTTTAACCTCGTACAATAAAGGATCAATTTGTTGTATGAATAAAATATCGGTTTTCAACATAATTTGAAAGAAAGTTTGTGGATAGATTATTTTCGATACAGTCCTTAAGTTGAAAAATTGTTGGATGGGCATTTGCTGGGATATCGTAAGGATCAATTAACGCTTAACCATTGAGGGTATCGTCGGTAGGGTCATTTTTTATTTTTTATTTGATTACAACAGCATATGTAGAAATTCATCATGTCTAGTCGAAATTGATGCAAGTGCTCTATGCTTAACTTGTCACTTTTAGTGTATTTGTTGATCAAGGCCTGCACTTCGACACCTTCATACAGTTTTTCCAAATCGCAGAAGTTATTGGGGATCAGGTCCACAAAGCCAGGGCTCCTCAATTCTATTAAGTATCCTAGTTTCAAGAAACAATCCAATATCGAAAATATCAATTTGCTAGTTTCTGTTTTCAGCTTGTACACCATTGGCTTTTCAGATTGAAAAATTTGATTCAACCGCTTGATTTTCGGTTAAATGTGGTTAAGTGTGGCCATGTACAGGTGGTTTGATGGATCGCTGTGACGCTCGTAAACTTTATTTTTTCATCCTGTTTGGCGTCGACTGATGTATCGCGAAAACTAAAATATACTTTCAAGACTTCCAGCTTCAAGAACACGCTCAACAACTTGTTCTAAAGAAAGCCATCGTGTTGCGGACGGATGTAACATGTTGAAAGGTTTCAGCTTTATTAGGTGCTGCAGTTCGTTGAGCTTTGCTGTACTTAAAGGACTATTGCCGAGGAATTTATGTATTTCTCGACACATTCATTTTACACCAGATGGAATATACTTACATGAATATGATGCAGACAATGCAAATGACTGGCAAATATATTTCAGTACGAATAAATTCGGACAGTCGGAATGCCTTCCACCGTGCATAACACTCGCTCCGTCTGCACCGCACCCTCTTAGTTTCTTTTTGTATGAAATCACATCGTCATTAAACTTAGTAATCCTGGCGCTGTGTCTCGTAGAACAGGGTGCGGCAGAAAATAATGCGAAAATTTGTTCTATTTCTTTCAAATCTAATTTTCAACTAATTCAAGCAATAATATCAATATTTTCGAGTTCAGTTATCTTTATAAAGTTCTTTTAAACAAATTTATTCAATGTGTCCTCCATTTTTATTAATAACATCCTCGAGCCGACGCCGGAAGCCGCAGCATGCCTTTCGGACGTAGTCCTCCGAAATTGACTGCCATGTGCGTGTTATGGTTGACTTCAGGGTTTTCACACTAGGGTGTGATGTTTTGCAGGCTCGTGCTTCAACATATGCCCAAATCGAATAATCCAACGGATTAAGATCTGGACTGCTAGGGGGCCACAAATCCTTCGGCCAAAACTTCATGTTATCGTTCACCCATTGTTGGGTTCGATTGGACGTGTGACACGGCGCTCCATCCTGCTGTAGGACAACGTTTTGGTCCTCGGAGAAATTGGCCTTCACCCAGGGAACCAATTGGTCCTTTGAAATACCGATATACACTTCGGTATTGATTTTAACTCCAGCATCAATGAAAACAGGCGGCATTTTCAAACCGTTGGACGCCACCAAGCCAAACATCATGACACCAGCCGGATGTTTGGTTTGAAATTTGAATTTCACTTTTTCCGGAACGTTCTCCATTTTCTGCGGTGAAATGAACCGGTCCGTGCGGTTGTTGGCCACAGCATCGATGCTGAAAAGCTTTTCGTCGGAGAACAGGTATTATTCATTTTTTCCTTCTTCAACAAGGAAAGCAATCTCTTGGAACGAGTCACTCGTAGTTCCTTGACCCGGTCCGTAATCAAGTGGCGTTTCACTCTGGCTCTGGAAGATGCATGCAGGTCTTCTTTGATGATTCTCCGCATGGATTTCTCCGAAATATTGGCTTCCTTTGTAAGTTTTCTTACGCAACGCACCGGGTTGCGAGCAATTTTTGCACGGACCGATTTTATCACGTTCGGCGTGCGTACAAAGCGCGGACGTCCGCTTCCCGGCTTCCGCTGCTTAGGACTCTCCTGCAGGGACTTTTTATGCGGTAAACTGTTGCCAAATGGCACCCTACCACCTTGGCAATCTCTTTCGGCTTCTTCTGGGCGAGCAACAAACTGGTGATCACTTCTTTCGCGAACATTTTGACGAATTTGCAATAAAACAAATAGAATGTTTGGATGCAGCACTTGAAAATAAACATAAACAAATACACTTTCGACAGAAATTAGTCACTAGCTACACGAATTAACCCAATACTCAAGTTTGAACATTTTCGCATTATTTTCTGCCGCACCCTGTAGCATCCACTTTAGCAAGCTCGAGTACGTGATAAAAAGAATCTCGAATTGATAGTTCATTTCCATTCAAATAGAAAGTCCTCAATACTAAGACCAATATTTTCTTGGCAGTGGTATCAGTTGACTCGTCGATTAAAAGACTAAATGGTTTGGACCGCATCGTTATGATGTCCGTATTTTTAGTTCTTTTCAGTGCTACGTCTTTGACAAGGGTCGAATCATTGAAAACAGCCTTAGCTAACGCAACGTAGTCTTCGACTTTCTGTAGAGACTTGTTATGTTCAGCAGCCCAGGCACATACTTGAACTTCCACATCCCTCACTGGTTTTACTTTTCGCCAACAAACTTCAGACTGTCATTCATTTGCTTACTGTGACGTATGTGACTTTCCCTGTCCCTTTTTTTAAATCTGGAAGTTCGCCAAAATTAATGTCTGTATAGTCGCGATGAAGAACGAATCCTATCTGGGCACCGAGACTCGGCTCACATTAGAAAGAAGAAGAAGAAGAAGAACTAGATGTGTCAAGTTGTTCCCGGGTTGGCCATGCCTTACACGGTAATTCTGCGGTAGTCATTTTTTGACTACATTCTATGCATTTCGATGAACATCCTCCATACGTCAAAAAATGCCTACTTTTTAATCCCAAAAAAATGAATACTTTTAAGTCCTCTTTTCTATTCCAGTGTGATAGAAAAGATGCATAAAAACAAGGCTTTATTGGAAAAAAAATGATGATAATAAAAAATGGGTTCTTGCAAGCCAAACCTGAATCCAGTACCATGGACAGGCTACGAGGCACTAATTAGATCATCTACTATCAAAATGTTCGTGGACTTCGAACGAAGATCGACGATTTCTATCTCGCAGTGCATGATGTGGAGTATGATGTGATAGTACTATCAGAGACGTGGCTCGACGATTGTATTCTATCGACTCAACTGTTTGGAAATTCATTCACAGTTTTTCGGACAGATCGTAATCCATTGAATAGTAGAAAGCGTCGTGGTGGAGGTGTTTTGATAGCAGTATCGTCTAGATTATGCTGTTGTGTCGACTCAGCCCCAACTAGCGTGGCTTTGGAACAGCTATGGGTAAAAATTAAATTGCAAACGTTTTCCATGAGCATTGGAGTAGTATACCTTCCTCCTGACCGTAGAGATGACCTTACTCTAATAACGCTGCATAGTGAATCTAATAGTTCTGTTTTGGCATGCTTGAAACCGTGTGATATGGCGCTTCAGTTTGGAGACTATAATCATGCCATGTGTTGGACGGCTTCAGAGGATGGCGGGCTTAACATTGATGCCAGCTCATCACGATTTTCGACTTCGGATGGTGTTTTGTATGATGCTTTTTGTTTTAATGGTCTGACACAAATTAACTCAATTAAGAATTCCAATTCTCGTATTCTTGACTTGATATTGGTGAACGATACAGCTTTATCCAGTTGCAGCATTTCTGAAGCGCTTGATGTATTTGTATATCCAGACATTGCACATCTCCCCATTGACGTTGCTGTTTCATTGCCTCTACCCGTGAGATTTGAGCAATCAAATGTCAATCCGCGGCTTGATTTCCGTCCTGTCGATTATAACCTGTTGAATGAAGCGCTCTCTTTGATTGATTGGAAATTTTTGGATGGCGGTCGAAATATAGATGAAATCGTTGAGTCTTTCAACTCTGAGATTCGTCGTGTTAGCTCTTCGGAAATATAAGAGAAATCGTTCACATCACTTGAAACGTCGCTTCGTTCTGGCTAGCAATAACTACATGAGAATATAATCGCTTCATGTATGCCCGCTACATTGATCGTACACAGACAAATTTACGTTAGCAACCAAAGCGCTTTTGGTCATTTGTTCGGTCGAAACGCAAAAACAATGGATTACCTTCGACTATGTAGGGTAACGGGATGTAATGTTAGCCTAGGCCCTTCATTCGGCCTATGTACAAAATCTGTCACAAATTCAGCGATAATTCATTGAATTATGTTGCTATCAGGATGAACTATTAATTCCAAAGCAATTGAGCCTTTATCAATCAGTTTATAGTTGTTCACTTCCACGTTATTTTCAATTTTCGAAACTTTTTAGACACCATGATTTCACTGGTTATGTTGAACAGATTATCTTCACGATCTTCAAATGTTCTAAATTTGGCTAAATTGAACAGATTAACCAAGTAATGCTGCCTAGAGGTACCCATTATAGTCACACGTTATTAACTAACTGTTCGGATAAATAAAATAACAATGATTTTTCAAGGTAATAGTGGACCCAATGTTAGGGACATATTTTTCTCTATGTGCCCAACTATGGCCTGTTGTATTGATAACGCAGTAAAAATGTTGTTATTGGTAAAATTTCAATGGAAATATATGAGTTTGCGGTTGTATATTTTTCAAATGGCTTGTTGAAACACAAACTTACAAACTAAAACTGTATAGAGTGAATTATCATGTTTTAATGATCGAATGGCCAATAGATAACATGTGAAAATAATTTAAGTGTTTGAAAGTAGATTTATCATGATTCGTTTAGTGAAATTTTTATTGAGAACAGTGAATACAGCTGGCAACTTCTAAAAGCAGAAAATTAGAATAAAAAAACGGATGAAGACTACATTTGATAGTAACTGTATCCAATGGGACGAAATTGCATCCATGAAAATACCCAGTTTGGTGCTTATAGACCGACATTACATTCATATCCCTCGCAATTTTCGAACTTTATAAAATGAGTTGAGTTTTCGAACTTTATAACTCTTTGAAATCATTGTCAATCAAGCACTTTTCGTTGCCTCCAAGAACTATATATCTACTGCCCAGCATGGATTCTACCCGAAGAGATCCGTGATGACAAATCTTTTGCAATTCAGCTTTTTCTGCATTCGATCGATGGACGCTGGCATGCAAGTAGATGCTATTATATACACTGATTTCAAAGCTGCATTCGACCGAGATAACCACGATCTTTTGCTTCGAAAACTCGAAAAACTCGGAGTATCCACAGCCTTTGTAGGCTGGTTCAAGTCATACTTGTCTGGTCGGTCTTTGAGAGTTAGGATAGGCTCGTCGTTTTCAACTGTATTTACTACATCATCTGGTGTTCCACAAGGGAGTAACCTGGGCCCCCTGCTGTTTTTGCTGTTCATTAACGATGCGGCATTCATTTTACCATCTGGAACTCGTGTTTTCTACGCCGATGATTTGAAGATCTTCAAGATGATCACTTGTATCGAGGACTGTGCCTACCTGCAGAAACTGTTGGATTTATTTGCGGATTGGAGTAAACGGAACCTTCTGGAGCTGTGTGTAACGAAGTGCAACACTATTTCGTTTACTAGAAAACGTCAACCGATCATTTTTCGGTACCGTCTTAATGGACAAATTTTAGAACGGCTGGAAAAGGTTTGAGACCTTGGTGTGATTTTGGACTCCCAGCTTAAGTTCCGAATTCATATTGACGACGTGATTTCGAAAGCGAACAGACAGCTCGGCTTCATATTAAAGCTTACCGATGGTTTCACTGATCCTATGTGTTTGAAATCACTGTACTGTGCTCTGGTGCGCTCGATTCTGGAATCTGCTGTTTTAGTTTGGTGTCCGTTCAACATTATGTGGGTTAACCGTATTGAATCGATCCAAAGAAAGTTTGTGCGCCTAGCTCTTCGTCATCTACCATGGCGTGATCGTCTTAACCTGCCGCCATACGAACATCGCTGCATGCTATTGGGAATTGAAACCCTGGAGAAAAGGAGGACTGACATGCAAGCGGTTTTTGTTGCCAAGGTCCTAGCCGGAGATGTCGATGTACCTGCTATTCTTGCGGATATTAATATATACAACTTTTTCACCACAACCACCCTTTCCCTTGTACCACAACGCTCCCTTCGTCGGCGTAACTTTTTGCATTTGGCAACCCGCAATACTAGATACGGCCAATACGACCCAATCGCTTCATGGCGTCTCCTCCAACAAGTTTCAAACAATTTCGATTTTCACGTCCCTCCCGCCGTTCTGCAACGTTATCTTAGGAACTCGACTTAAAAGGCGATGGGCTTATGGACCGAGAAGATTTATGATCACTGGATGTTAAACGACAATTGAACAAACGACTGATTTTCACTTTTTTATCATCTTGACCTGTTTTTGTAACTAGCAATCGATGTATAGTGTAGTTATTTTGTAGTGTAGTTATTGTGCTCTTCTTTCATTGTTATATTTATGTCAATGTTTGATTTGTATTTTATGTTATACATATTTTAGAAAAAGACAGGGTTTTTATGCCAATTTGAGCCCCCTCCGTCTCAAATTGTCTTTTCCCTGTCCATCTTCATTAAGACAACAGTGTCAGATGGAGTATTAATAATAATAAATAAATAATAATAAATGTAGATTGATCTACATCTATTGCTACTATAACCGTCGCTTTCTCGGAAATTAAAACTATCTCCTGTAAATCATCAATCCCAGCAAGAAGAAACTTGTTCCTACCTTATGGTGTATTTTATTTGCATGTGGGGGTTTTTGAGATAAATCGATACGGAATGTTGTTGATTACAAAAAAAAACCAGATCCGTACTTTTGAGATATTGGCGAGTTTCTTATCCCATCTTCATATCATGAAGTGACTAGTTATTACACACACAATCACATTTAAAAAATGCATAGTCTCAAATCTCTTTCACATGCTGCAAAATGCCTAAAATTTATTCACTTTTTGACGTAAAGCCTCTTTAGGCATTTTTGCATAAAACCTTTTTAGGCATTTTATGCATAATTCCAGTCTTCAAGCAAAGTGCCTACTTTGAAGTCATAATTGCATACTTCAGATTAACCGTGTAGTTCGTAAACGATCGATGCTACCTATCTCAGCAATTGCGAAACCTTGTTTAGTTGCTGAACCATTTTTCCAACAGAGTTTGCGTACTCGTTAGTAATTTTTCGGTCTAATTAACATTATTCATGAGTTCAACCCAAAACTTTACGTTTATACTTTCCCCCAGCGACACTAATATGTTGTGAATTCCATGCGACACGACGATCTCAACGACGACGAAGCGGAGCATCTAATAGGGAAGCCAAAGACAACTAGGGCGCAGATTACCAGATTGAGGGCGGCCATGTTCTGGGTACTGATGAACAACTTTACACCCACTGATGTACAACTGATTTTTCTACTCCCATCAAATCCCCTATTCCCGTTAGATATTGGGTTGAATATTCGACTTCCATCGGGAGAAATTATTCCCCCCCTTCGATGGCAGCTTTCGAATCCTGACTAAATCTGTAATGAACAACTTTATGGACGCTTGACAAAGTTTCGTGAGATTGAGTTTTTCACAAGCTTCAAATATTCCGAATCCGTGAGAAAATGCTTATGCCCGCCGGTCGGTATCATACGCTCATGTAGGCTGAAAAACTTGATTGGCCTCTTGAGAATCTAGTCCATGCTTGGGGGTGCAAAATGTCGTAAGAACTCATTTTTTTGCATCATGAAGCTTCCCTTGATAGAACATCTTTTGGATGCACGTCCAGTGAATAAGTGAATTCGATTCGAGAAACACAAACGAACCATCCAAATTTTACGCAAGCTAAGATTGAAATACATCTCGATGGACGGAACCTATATTTATATGTATGTAGGTCGAAATCGAGTCAATTTTGAATAACTCTCAGTTGAGGGGGAGAGGGGTGACCCGAGGATAAATTCGGAAGTCAGCCAGTGTGTTTTTGTAACATCGGCACCCAGCTACAGCTCCCAAACCAGTTGTGGTGTTTAATACAGCCAGGAATGGGGCAACATCAAAGCAACAACTCCCCGGCATTCGACGCTCAGCAGGCTCCCTTGAAGGGGTACGGGAGGTGGTTACCTCTTCCGCACTGTGTTGCTGCTGTAGAAATGGCAAACGCAACAAACATCCATTCTCAGCATATCTAATATAATTTATGCATAAAACTTCACCAAAGTGAGTGAAATAAATTTAGCATAGTGATGAATTTTAATTATTTTGAATACATTACGGAGGGGTGGGCGGTGGAATACATATAAAGTACACCGACAGCGTTGCTCATCTCATACTCATCATATCGGAATTGCTCTGACATAGGACCCCGGACAAGTGCATGAGCATGGTAGTGGTCCGGACGGAATAATTACCGCAGGGGAGCTTTATAGGATCGAAACGAAACAGGACGAGTTTTGGCAAATTTTTAATTGATTTTATGCGCATATCCGGAATGCACAGGGGCTTCTGCAAGTCAATTTTTTATTCCTGTTTGACACACCGGAAGGGGTCAGTAGTCAGAGAAGCGTAACGCTCTATCGGATTATCTCTCAATTGAAATCAAAGTCATTTGGATTATCGTTATTCATAAAACTAGAGCTTCTATTTTATGAGTGTTAAAGCTTTACGATCGATGAACATTGTTGTGGTTTCATTCGTTTAGTAAAAATCGATGGTACTACTATTTGCACTTGATGTTGCACGGTTTGTTGATTATCCCTCGGATGAAAATATTAAAAAATCTTCTTCGCAGTAAATAGCGCGCGCGCGTATAAAAATATTATTAATATTAAAAAAAAATAACGATTCAGAACGGTGTAAATCGTCGACGGTACGTTAACGGTAGGGTTATCCTAGAATAATGCCTTTCCTTCCACTAGATTCTTCGCACAGTAGTGCACGAACTGCGCGCCCAGAAGGAGGAAGTCGGACACCGCCTAAAATGGTGAGGATTTGTTCATGATTAGAGCTGAATTTTGGAAGTATAAGGTTGAATTAGGCAACTTACCGACACATCCGGTATGCAAACTGTCAACGGATAGATCAGCACGTACCAACCGGCACAGAAGAAGGCCACCCAGAAACCGACGACGATCATTATGATCAGCCAAATGATGGACCACAGGATGTTACCCATTGCTGTAGTATAGGATCTGTCGAAAAGAAAGAAGAGATTTTTCGTTAGTGTTAATTTCCTCAAGGGCAGTTCAGTTTATATAAATTGATTTTAAAACCTCTCAACGTAGTATTTTCGTGAACCTAAGCAGATGACAAATTAAAAATGCACGAAAAACGCATACACGAAAGTATTATTTATTATTTGGACTTTATAATTACGAGGCATTTATTCTATTATCAGCAATGCGATTTCTATTATCGGCAATAATTTTGTTTTCCTCCGTCAACCAAAAGTTTACGTGTAAACTAGCTAATGTTTGTGGCAGTTAATAGCAGTAAACAGCAGGCAATAAGTACAAAGATGGTCATGAAGACTGGGATGAGACGTCCTAAAGACACTCAATTAATAACAGCCCACCCCCGTCCCGCTTTCCACCAAACCATCTTTTTCCATTATTATTGTTTTTTTTCATCCACCGTCCCCACCCACCCTTTGCCCGCTCTAAGGTCTGTATCCACATTAATCCGGACACCTTCAAATCATTGTAACTTTTGAAATATTGCACGTAGAAATGAAAAATTTCACTGTGGTATAGCTGAGAGTCTATGATAAAAAAGACTATGATTGATGTTTACATTTCATGTTTAGTATCCAAGATGGCAACGAAAGAAAAACAAGTGCGCGAGCGAATTTTGTACGGGCGTACGGCAAATCCTGACTTGTCAATACGGGACCTTGCAAAAACATTGGATTTGAGTAAATCCACTGTTCACGTTGTGCTCAAATCATTTTCGGAACGTTGGACGGTGGAGAGGAAACCGAGAAGTGACGCGCTGTTCCTGTCATGGACCGAAAGGTGAAAAGGATATTAACGAAACACCCAAATCTCTCCATTCGAACGGTGGCTCGTAAAATAGGGATGTCGCCTGGTTTTGTCCAAAAATCAAAACAACGTTTGGGACTTAAGTCGTATAAAGTAAAAACAGTTCCAAATCGCAACGACAAACAGAACTTGGCAGCAAAATCACGGACTCGACGTTTGTACAGCGAATATTTGACGAAGTTTTCATGCGTTGTTATGGACGATGAAACTGGAGGATTTCAAGCAGCTTCCAGGGCTGGCTTTTTATTCTGCTATGGCCAGAAATGCTACAGCAAATGCTGAGCATTTCAGAACGAAGAAGGCATCGAAATTTCCCAAAAAAATACCTTGTGTGGCAAGCAATTTGCACATGTGGCAAAAAGAGTAAATCTTTCGTCACTACAGGCACAATCAACAAGGAGATCTATCAGAAAGAGTGTCTGCAGAAGCGATTGCTACCCTTTATCAAAAGTCACAAAGAAAAACCTTTGTTCTGGCCCGATTTGGTATCATGCCACTATGATAAAACTGTGATGGAGTGGTATCGAGCAAATCGAGTGAACATTGTACCAAAAACCTCAAACCCGCCAAATTTCCCAGAGCTACGACCAATCGAGAGATATTGGGCTCTGATGAAGCGGAAGCTTTCTAGAAAGAAGCAAGGAATCAAAGACA
>JAHHFK020005296.1:0-33541 GCA_024533555.2 Aedes koreicus | reverse complement strand
TCGCGGGTCAAATTTGTCACCTTATCGATGGTGAGAGGGCTTATCTCATGCTATAAACATGCATGTGAGACCAAGAATTTGACCAGTAGTGAAAGTATCACATATTCTGCACATTTATTTCACTGCCACGTCGTAGAACGTTTATATAAAGGCACTAACATCAGGTGTGATACTGGCCGCAATTCACTCTAGACTTTTACTATCAATCTACAGGAAACGAGTACACTTTTCATTTTATTGACAACTTATGTTGTTACTCATCCATTTCTTTTATGGAATGAATTACCGAAATACCTGTTTGCTCATGGTATAATAACTAAATGTAATTGCAACATTTTCGAAAGGGGTGAATGCTTTGATCAGGGTAACTATCTGACTGTTCGAAATGAAGCACATAGTCATAGAAAAGTGTTACTTGAGACTGACAACGACAAGGATGTATATTAGAGATAGGACGCGGAGAACCCGTTTAGAGAACACCATTGGACACAATAGAATGAACCTTTCCATGTATGAATCCTGGAAAGTGTGAGCTTTTTAGTGGAATGCCTGTAACTGGAAAATTAGAGGAGGAATTGGTAGTTTCCGCTTGATCTCAGCTACATTTGTTGCTTGTCTTGACGGATACGCGTGTTTCGTCTACGGTGTGCGGGACTTCAGTCTCGTGTACTAATATCGACTCTCGAGTATTAGTGCACGGCACTGGGGGGGTCTAGAAATAGAAAAAAAGAAACTAGATAGGAGATAGAACTGTTCTTTTCCATGTGTTATATTAGTTAGTCAGTGATTTGAAATATTGTTAAGTTTGGGATGGGGATGGTTACTAGATCCAAAGCTAGGCTAGAATTTAAAATGTTGTTGTCTAAATTTAATCCAGTATTTTTTTTTTTTAAATCCTTTTTGATTCAAACATTACTTCTGGTTCATGCTGTTCAAATTTTGTTAGGTTAGGAATTCTAATTTTTAGTCAGAGAAACGAAAATATCGTCGTGAAAATATCACCAATAATCTCTCACTTACGCCCTGCATACTATGAACCACTAACACCCTCTTCGCTCTTATTTTCTTATTGATTTCATGATCGAGAACGGCTGTGAAATGGATCGATTGAAGTGCGAAGGACCTACTCAGCGCTAGGCTACATGCGGTTTTGACAAGGAAGTGATCATATCTATTTCAAGAAAAAGTACATGTGAAGCATCCTCGAAAAAATCAAAGACAGCACACAAAGATAAGTATATGCGAAATCAAAACTGTCAAACTATCAAAAACATTCATCTTACTTAAGATGAAAAAGTTATATTACAGTCGTCACTACTAGTTTCAAATCACAAACAAATTAAACATTTCAGATCATTTTGTACCAACCCTTTCAGTTTGAGTGTGAAAATGCGTGAATACTTTTTATATTTACTACCATAAAATGAAATAGTTTATTTAAAATAAAATATAAACCATAAGAATAGAACATATAGTACATGTTGCTTTTACAATATTCAAGTATTTTATTGAATTTATGTGACAAAATGTACAAAATATAACCAGGTGGGCCAAAATATGCTAGTGGGCCTAAATACGTCCATTACCCTATAAACCTTTTTCTTCCTACAGCCTTACACAGCAACAATTCTCCCACCCTACCCCAATCCCGTGGGCAGCGATGCAAAATTATTGTACACCTCTAGTGTGCACTAATGCTGTATCCCGTAAAATTCAAAACCCCCATGGGTATAAATGTTGCGAAGCCTATTCAACTATTCCCTGGTGTGTTCTGTAAGGTATGAGTTCTTGAACTCAGTCTGGTGACTTGGTGCCATGCCCCCTTATACATCAATGAAATAAAATTAAATCAAATACTTGAGTTGTCACGTTTTTCTTATCAATAATTTTGAGACACCCTTCTATTATATTACAACTTAATAGTCTGAAAAAGGCACAGTGAATTATTAAAAAGTAACACGCAGTGCTAGCTGTGCTAATGAGCTATTGAAAATCAAATTACTTATGCAAATAACTATACCATATTAACAATCCCCAATAACATCAACATGCAAGAACGACATCAAATGAGTAATTTATCAATGTGATCATAATTAACGAATGTGAACTTCATTTCGGCAAAATATTATAAAGCTAATCCATCAAATTTCTGAGATTTTGACGACATGTTCTTTCGACAATCAAGTCCATTTGATTAAATTTCATTTCGAACAAATGCCTTTCGACCAAATCATACCGTTGATCCATATTTGATAATTAAAAAAAAACCAGTTAACGAAATTCAACTGACATTTTATCATTGACCAAGTTCATGTATTTTCCACCAGCATAATTTTTCCCACGACTGATTGCTGACTTCACCCTGACAACTTATCGAAGCCCCCGAAAAAAAAAAACAAAAAAATGATTACCACTTGACATTATCCTCCCAGGTGAAAGACACATGCATTTTGCCGGTCAATTTGAGCCTGTCATACCCATTGTTGATTGGATGAAAAGATTGTGAGATTGTGCATGCATTCATGTATGTCTGCTTATCTGCTTGATAATGATCAGGAAATCGACAGTTCGACCAAAACAAAATGTTGACGTAATGGCTACGGACCGTATGCTGCATTATGCATATGGTTTTCGTTTTTTTTTTCTCACATGGAATTCTGCTTGGTTAGGACGATAGGAGGGGGGTGGTGCATGATACGGCAACTCGCGGAGTATATCGACTGCAGTTTTCTGATTGAGAGTGTTTTACATTCACCAAAGGCTGCGGGGAGGATTAAATCTCACTTTACGCGCGAGGCGATCGGAGGCTGCTCAAATCAGACTGCCATGGTTCACAGACCGAACCGAGTGGCGCTAAGCCGATTAAGCACTGGACCGCTGATGATGTTGATGATGATGATATTTATTTCTGGGTATCAGATTTTGGTGACCCACACAGATAGATTGTTATCGGACGCTGGGATGTATATTCTGCTAATTTGAAGCCATTTAAAAGCATGATATTTTATTTTCGCTGATCACGAGTGTTCTCACGAAATATCGGAGCCGAGAGGTCGTCAAGTGGCACGGGTGGGTTGATAACAGTAGAACCAAAGCATTGGTCTTTGTTTCATCACGAGTTTGGACCAGATTGTGAAATGTTGCAAACGTCACGCAGACCTATCAGACCCACAGAAAGGTGAACATGAACGCGAAACGGTTGTTGGTGGGGTTGACACGGAAAGTAGATCGAGAACATTATTCTTCCAAACTACCACGCCACGACAAAGTGCAACTGTCTTGCTGTCTGTCTCTGCGCTGTGTGGCTCCGTGAGTCCAGGGGTGTAGCCGGGCGGTAAACAAGAACAAACTGTCTGATTTAAGCACAAATTGCTACTGCTCTGTTTGGGAGCTGGTAATCCAGTTGTCCTCTGTGTGGCGCGGGAGTTGCGGGGGTATGGCAGTCGGTTGAGTCTCGGCGCAGAGGAACATGATTACACTAATGGGTAGTGGGGTGTGCAAAGGCGGTGATGCTGCGGTGGTAAACCATACACGAGTGGCAATAAATTTATCCTCAATTAAAAGCACCCTTGCCGCACTGGAGCCACTCCAGCCACTCCTCTGCGCGAAAGAAGATAATTGAACCGGGGGCAGATTCTCGGTGGGCACGTTCTTAGGCCAAAATCATGTTCGTCATAGAGTTAACCTCAAAGGTCTTTATTGTACTGTTGTCTTTGGAAAACGACAACGAGACAGGCCAACCAACGACGTTCGCAACCGGGCAGGGCATTTCTGTGCGGTGGCATATGGACTGAAATGTCAATTAATTATTTTTTCCCCTTAATTGCCCTCATATCAATCAAAGTATTAATTCAACGTGGACATGGCGTGGGGCAAAGGGGAATGGAAAAGTTTCCGCCGCATTGGAAGCTATGAAAGCCGCTCCTTGGTGACGGGAATTGTGCAACGGGATCAATGAGTCGCAGAGACTCATTAGGACTTTTTAAGAAATATAAAGTAGTATTTTTTTAGCTGAAACTAGATCGTTAAAAATTGCTTCTATTATATTGTTGAGCTGAGCTGAGTTGAGATTCAAGCAATGTTTACAATCTATGAAGCAAAACTTTGAAGTGAACATTAAGGGGTTATATACCTTCTTTGTCGAAAAAAATAGAAAGTGTGGATTTTTTTTAGGTATGTAGCAATCATTTTAGTACATGAATGATTTAATTTTCTGACCGTACAGTCTGTTGACAATGTTTATGCATAAATTTGTGAAAAAAATGTTAAATAGTTTTTAAGGGGTGGCTGTTTCCCTTAAACGGCTTTTCTTGGAAGAACCTTGCCCCAGGTCAAACAGGTCAACTGAAACCATACAAATAAAAAAAAATCATTAATTTAGAGTAATTCCGTGTATCTGAACGATCGTTTTTATAAATTTTTTTTGTGCATACGGGAACGTTTTATGCAAAAATTGAATTGTTCGGTTTTCGTTACTAAAAAATTCATTTCGGCGAAATAAAAATTTGTGCATGAAAAATGGATCGTTCACACAAAATCCATTACGAACATTTTAAAAAAAGTAGAAGAAAATCGGTTCAGTAGTTTTTTGCCAATCCATATCACCGCAAAGTCATTTTGCAAAAAACACCATTTCGAGATATTCGCGTTTAAAGTTTCAAGTTTAGTTAGGGGCCTGGACGAAGCGCGCGGCTAGGAGCGCTATAACTTATTTTCTACTGCTCAAATCTCTATGAAAATTTGAGAAAATGTTCTCAAGGAGTTGTTCTTCAAGATATAGCAATAAAAAAATTTGATTTTTTGAAAATGAAAAAGGTATATAACCCCTTAAGACATATCAGTCTTTAGTAACCTTTTCCTAGTGGTAAATTTCTTCCTAGAGGTGGTCACACAAATTGGGAATTCAGTCACTACACGGCGCTAGTGTGCATTTTATCTTCCAGTTTGTGATTGCTATATCTAGAGAGCCTTACTGGTTAGCACGATGCTTTCTCCAGCAAACTTGTGCTAGTTGCCAAGCCCTTCCGGGTGCTATGGTCGGAACTCACTCACTGTGTGGCGCTGATGAACATGTGAGCTTCCAGTAGGTTTACGCGATACAGCAGACCCCTAGAGCAAAGGATTAAGAAGAGCCAGGAAAGTAACAAGCGGTAATGGGGAAGCAGTAAGAAGAAAAACAAGGGACATCATGAGTAGAAATTAGAATTAGAAGTAGAAATGTGAAGAAGCGAGAGAGAGAGAGAGAGAGAGAGAGAGAGAGAGAGAGAGAGAGAGAGAGAGGGGGGGGGGGATTTGGGAGGCTCTTGGGAAGCTGGAAATTCAATTTATTCTGATGGGTGGATTGAGCAATGGGAAGTTTTAAAAATAATCAAAAACATTGTTTATGTGCTAATTGTGGCTTTTTTCTCTTTTTTCATTTGATATCAACTCCTTCGTGTTTCATTCGTTTTGAATCTCGTAGGGTTTTTTAATCAATCAACATGTTCTGAATGTATTCACTATGTACCACGTTATTGTCCAAAGTGCAAAAAGTTTCAATCTCTGAGAGCTAACTTAACTTTCTCGTCTATCTCAACTGCAGTAGGTGGTGGGATCAAAATGTCGATCAAAATGTCATCCTGAGAGGTTGTAGACGAGTCCAGCTCGGCTACAATTTCATCTACTGTTGGCAACTCTTCTTTTAACATATCATTGATTTCACCATGTGTCATTTCCTATACACCGAACTTTGCGCCCAGCTCCTTGATTTTTGCCATAGTTTTTAAAACCTCGTTGTCAGCCTCGGATTCGTTGCCTTTCGAATGAGTGAAGTATGAAGGAATTATCTTCTTCCAGTAATTCCGCAATGTACTCGCCTTAATGTCTCTAACGGCCACTTCCATGCAATCAAAACAGTTCTTAATGGTAAATTTCTTCCAAGCATTTATAAGCGAAAATCCGTTTTTCTCGGCAGTTTCCAAAATATAGCAGAAGCTTCTCTTGACATAATCCAGTTTAAATTTTTTGGATGATCCCTTGGTCGAGAGGCTGTAGCAATGATGTTGTATTGGGCGGCATATACCTACATTAGTTTAATGTTAGGATTTTCAATGGCTGATGGATGAAAAGGAGCGTTGTCTAATAACAGCAAAGGCGCAAAACTTCTCTAGCTTCGGTGCAAAACAATTATCAATCCAGTCTGCAAAAAGTTCTTGAGTTATCCAACCCCTTTTGTTGCTTCGGTAGTGCACAGGGAGCTTGTCTTCCTGCAATTTGTTAGTTGCTCTCGGATTCGCGATATTGTTTATAACAAGTAGATTCGTCATCAAGGAGCCTGTTGCGTTAGAGCAAAACAGGATGGAAAATCCTTTTTTATCCTCTTTGGATCCTGGCATTGTTTTTAGATGCTCTGAGACGCAACCCAACAAACATCGATGTTGAATAACTGTTTGTTCAAACAAATTTGGAGAAGTTATTCAGCTTGCTAGAAGAACAAGCTGAACAACTTCTCCAAATTTGATTGAACAAACAGTTATCCAACATCGATGTTTGTTGGGAACACCTTTGCGGGGACTTTATATAGAAAAGTTTAGTCCTCATCTCAGTTAAAAAGTTGGTCGAGACAAAACTGTCAACTTTCTGTTTCTTTTTCAACCCGAGACGGAAACCTTGCTGCAGTTTCAGCTGATGCCATTTCTCCGTGAAGACTTATATTGTGGATTCCAAATCGTTTCTTAAACCAATTGACCATCCCTTTGTGGCATTGAAGAGTACGCCTTCCACGACCGACACTCCTGATTTATGTTTATAAAATGCGTAAACCGCCAATGCCTTCTCAGGAATAGTGTTGAAGTCAATTAGAAACCCCTTGTTGGTAGTATCTTCGATCCACGCTTTAAGTGCTACCTTCATATCCAGGAAAACTGGATCTCGTAGCTAATAAATTTTTTTTCAATCGTAGAAGCTGTGATCGTTAGTTCTGTAAGTTTAGACTTTTGTTTGAAGACATACCGGATGTATGCTTCGGTTTTGTTATATGTATTTTCGAGCAACTTCTCCTTGCGACAATCCCTTCTTTTCAAAATGCTCAATATGCTGAAGAACGCAGGCTGTCGAGATATGGCATAATAAACCTTCTAAAGGCTCATATGTACACTAGCGCCACACAGTGAGTGAGTTCCAAACAAATAGGACTACCACCCGGAAGGGCTTGGCCACTAGCACAAATTTGCAGAAGAAAACATCGTACTAACTAGTAAGGCTCTCTAGATATAGCAATCACAAACTGGAAAATTAAGTGCACACTATCGCCGTGTAGTGACCGAATTCCGAACTTGTGTGACCACCTCTAGGAAGGGCTTGGCTACCAGGATAAGTATACTGAAGACTGGTATGGTGAGGCTCTCGAGATATCCTAGTATGAAACCAATTACCTCTTATCCCAACGCATCACAGCATTCATATTTAGTAACTCAAAAGTAAAGCGCCTCTAGCGGTGAAATTCCCAATTAAACCGAAATTGAAATACACCGATTTGTTGATTGAACCCCGTACAACAATTCTGCTGAAGACTGTAGATGTTTATCACTTGACACAACTGAGATAGACCTCATTTCCCCCAATTAGAGAAAATCCCATAAGCTGCGGGTATCGATCTTTACGGTTTGCCCGAAAAGAACGAAACCGTAGAAATTGAGACCGTAAAGAACGAAACTGAAAAGATCGGTATCCGACTGTATATGGATAGAAACATGATAAAACGTGCATGCGGCAGTTTCTGGAAGCGTCCAACTACAGTCGTCGAAAGGGAAGCTGATTTTTTTGATGAAACAATTTTTAATTTTCGTAAGTAAAGAAATCAAATAAACCACGAAACATTCATTGCATATATGGCTGAATGGTTATTTCTCTACAACATGTCATTTACTGCAAAAATTCGTCATGCAACTTGTACAGGGGATGATCAAAAAGGAGAAGACTAGCAAAATTTTGTCCAGATTCAAAGTGATACAGTTCGGCGAATAATAAACCGTTTTTGATCAAACTAGAAGCGTTCGACGGGGAATTTATTTTTGTTTTAGCATGTTTAATCAAAATTTGATTTGACTTCCGGGCACCGGAGATATCACGGATACTTTGAGGTTATGGTCAAATGTGCTAATTTTCTGCAGCTCGTTATTTTTTATGTTTCTTGAAAATCGAAAATATTATATTTTTCTTAAAACTAGAATTTATAACAAGTCTGTCAGTGGTTAAAGATCGTGAATCAGCCCATAAACAACCGAGATATGGCTATTTCCGTAAAATGTAGTTTTTTACCCTATTGCCTGACACTTCTTATGTTGAAAAACTCCTTTTTAATTTATCTGTAACTCTGCGTACCCTTAACCAAATTAGATGCAACTTTTTCCATACGATCACAAATTTATCCTAGTTTTTGGAAAAGTAGCGGACATTTCGTTATTTTCCGTAGTTCCGGATTCATTATCGGGAATCGTAAAGGAAGGCACTTACCAGTGTAATGGCCAGAGTTAGAACCGTATCAAACCTGGCTTGCGACATATCAAACTTCATGATTTTTTACAAACCAATACCACTGGTAGTCAACCTGAGAGCAGTTATTTCGCATTGGCCACACCTGGTGACGTTCCGGATTCCGGGTTCCCCTAGGAAGTGGCCAGATTTCGAATGATGTCAAACCCTGGCTTGCGACACATCAAACTTCATGATTTTACAAAACAATACCGCTGGTGGTCAATCTGAGAGTATTCTTTCACATTGGCCACACCTGGTGACGTTCCGGATTCCGGGTTTTCCCAGGGAAGTAGCCAGATTCCGAATGATGTCAAACCCTGTCTTGCGACACATCAAACTTCATGATTTTATAAAACAATACCGCTGGTGGTCAACCTAAGAGTATTCGGTCACATTGGCCAATTCCGGTGACGTTGCGGATTCCGGGTTCCCCTGGGGAATTGGCGAGATATACAACGATTCCAAACTATGGATTATGACACATCAAATTTCACAGATTTTACAAACCAATACCACTGGTGGCGAATCTGAGGTTTCTATTGTGGAGAACAGGATTCCCCTGTATAATACGATGCCAGCCAGAATCGACTTTTCTTAGACTGTCTGTGGAAAGTTCTCAATGATCCCCATGGTAGCGATCACTTACCAATAAGAATATCGATTCCTTGCCGATCTGATCTACAAAAGTTCATTGGAAGCACAAAAAAGAAAAGTTCCAAGTGCACCCTTCAAAAGGAGACCAGCCACACCTGGCTGGGACGATGAATGCACAAAATTGTATTTACAAAAATCCGACGCTTTCAAAGCTTTTCGTAGACACATGACTTCCACTTACTTCGAGGAATATTCAAAGCTTGAAACACAGCTCAAACAACTTCTCAAAGCAAAAAAACGCGGTTATTGGCGAAATTTTGTGGAGGGACTCTCACGAGAAACCTCAATGACCACCTTGTGGAGGGTGGCTCGCAACATGCGTAACCGCTCCTCTTCCAATGAGAGTGATGAATACTCCAACCGATGGATATTCGATTTCGCCAAAAAGGTCTGTCCGGATTCTGTTCCAGCAAAACATATTTTTCGAGAAACGTCTCCAAACGGTGGCTCTCTGGACAGACCATTCACAATGCTGGAATTCTCTATGGCTCTTCTTTCTTCAAATAACTCCTCACCCGGATGCGATATGATAAAATTCAATCTTCTGAAAAATCTCCCAGATATCGCAAAAAGACGCTTGCTGGACCTATTTAACTCCTTGCTACAAAACAACATCGTACCGCCTGAGTGGAGACAGGTCAAAGTGATAGCTATTCAAAAGCCTGGAAAACCAGCGTCTGACCATAACTCATACCGTCCGATTGCTATGCTTTCGTGCATTAGAAAATTGTTGGAGAAAATGATCCTTCGAAGGCTCGACCACTGGGTTGAATCGAATAACTTGCTATCAAATACACAGTTTGGGTTCCGTAAGAGCAAAGGAACAAATGATTGTCTAGCGCTGCTTTCCTCAGATATTCAACTGGCCTTTGCGCGCAAGGAGCAGCTGGCTTCAGTATTCCTGGACATCAAGGGGGCTTTTGATTCAGTTTCCATTGAAATCCTGTCAGATAATCTGCAGAGATATGGACTTCCCGGAATTTTAAATAATTTTTTGCACAATTTGTTGTCAGAAAAGAAAATGATCTTCTCACTTGGAGAACTGACAACTTCCAGAACTAGTTACATGGGCCTGCCCCAAGGCTCATGCCTAAGTCCCCTTCTTTATAATTTTTACGTCAAAGACATTGACAATTGTTTGGCAGAACAATGCACGCTAAGACAACTTGCAGACGACAGCGTGGTCTCCTTAAGAGGCTCACATGCCGTTAAATTGCAAGGACCATTGCAAAATTCCCTAGATAACCTATCTTCTTGGGCTAGGAGTCTAGGGATCGAATTCTCACCGCAGAAAACTGAACTGGTAGTGTTTACTCGAAAGCGGTATCCAGCCCAATTGCAGCTTAATCTTTTGGGCAGAAACATTATCCAATCGTTATCCTTCAAATACCTTGGGGTCTGGTTTGATTCAAAGTGCACTTGGAATGCCCACATTACGTATTTGAAGCAAAAATGCCAAAAAAGGATCAACTTTCTTCGTTCAATTTGTGGCACATGGGCTCCCCGGGACCCCCAACCCCCTTTATAAAACACACACTCTCTCTCTTTTTGTGTGCGCCTCTTTTAATTTCCCCCCGCAGAAAAAAAACACCCTCTCAAAATTGGAACGAATTCAATATCGTTGTCTGCGTATTGCTCTTGGCTGTATGCACTCAACGCATAACATGAGTCTCGAAGTTCTGGCAGGTGTAAAACCTCTCCAGAATCGGTTCTGGGAACTTTCGCTCAGAATATTAATCAAATGTGGAGTGAAAAACGCATTTGTAATAGAAAATTTTGAAGAAATGTTAGGGCTGAACACACAATCTCGATTTATGAGAATTTACCACCAATACATATCGTCGGATATGTGCCTTCCGTGCTATACTCCAGACCGTGCTCACTTCACCTTTGGCAGTTCCTCAATCCATTATGATCTTTCCATGAAACAAGCATCTCATGGGATTCCGGATCAACTTCGTTCTATTATTATTCCGCGTATTTTTACTGAAAAGTACCAACACGTCAATTCTGAAAAAAGGTTTTTCACTGATGGGTCTCGCCTCAATGGATCCACTGGCTTCGGTGTCTTCAATGAAAACTCTAGCGCCTTCCACAAACTTCAGGAACCTTGTTCTGTTTATGTTGCTGAGCTGGCAGCAATCAACTTCGCATTGGGGATGATTTCCAACATGCCCGCAGACCATTACTTCATCTTCTCGGACAGCCTCAGTTCGATTGAGGCTCTTCGGTCGATGAAACCTAGTAGACACTCATCTTATTTCCTTTCAAAAATAAGGGGACAGATGAGTGTGCTGGTCGAAAGATCATATATGATCACCTTTGTATGGGTCCCTTCACATTGCTCAATCCCAGGCAATGAGAAAGCGGACTCGCTCGCAAAGGTGGGCGCCCAGGAAGGCGATTTGTATGATAGACAAATTTCACACGATGAATTTTACCATTTAGTACGTCAGAGTACCCTTTCGAGTTGGCAAACCGATTGGGACACCGGAAATCTAGGACGGCTGTTACATTCCATCATTCCTATTGTTTCATCGAGGGCGTGGTTTAAGGACCTGCACGTTAGCCGTGATTTCATCCGTGTGATGAGTAGACTTATGTCCAACCACTACCAGTTAGATGCACACCTCTATCGCATCAACCTCGTGGACAGCAATCTTTGCCGGTGTGGAAACGGTTATGATGACATCGATCACGCAGTCTGGCAATGCACGGATTATGACGCCGCCAGAACACGACTTTTGAATACCCTAGAGGCCCAAGAAAGACAACCCTATGTTCCTATGAGAGATGTGTTGGGATCTCGCGATCTGTGTTATATGCAAACGATTTATGTGTTTCTTCAAATGTCTAGTATAAGAGTTTAATCTGCTTGTGTTTTTTTTTTCTCTATTTATTAGTTTGTGTTTGTTTTGTTCCGACATCTGAGGGATCTCATCGTCGCCCAATGGTAACCACAACCGGCCGAACACCAAAAGGGAGCCCTGACCATTCCGCACATCGTTAAAGTGCTGGCGACAACTATTCGATGAGACCACAGCATCCTATTTCCATGCTCCTCTGTCCAATCCATCCCCAAAAATTGTCACCCCTTTTAACCTCGGGTAAACCGCGAGTAAACGGCCCAAGTCATACTAACGCTAGTATTAAGTCATTCATTATATCATAAAACAATGAATTATCGGCTCCGTAAAGCTAACGCAATTGAGCCTGCCAAATAAATGAACTAGATAAAAAAAAAAAAAAGATTGTCAACGACACAAATTTTTTTTTCCAATAACCCTTTAAAAAGGGGCCTTTATTTCCCCCTTAAAGTTTAAATACGAAACTTTCAAAAACATCATCCAAAAACACACACCGCCACCTTAACAACACCCAATACTTCATCATTTCCCAATAGTGATGAAGTAACTCGACATGCACTAAACAAAGGATACGGGATATACTACAATAAAGGGTGTATTCGATAAAAATGGCACACAGAAAATCTTCTGTAACTTTTGAATCGTATGAGTAAAAAACCTAGAAATTTGAGTAGATCTTATCCATAGTGTATTATTCACATCTGCCAAGTTTCATAGTTATACATTCAGTAGTTCCAGTCATGTCGTCGAAACAAGAAATTGTCCGTGAGAAAATTTTGTGCACTCATAATCAAAATCCAGGGGCATCCCACCGGTGGATTGCTAAAAGGCTTGGAATTGCAAATACAACTGTGTCTCGTGTAATAAGAACCTTCAAGGAGCGTCTGAGTGTCCAAAGGAAGGAAGGGAGTGGTCGTAAAAGTGGTCCAATGGACAGTAAAATGGCCAGGAAAGTCGTACAACAATTCAAGAACCGTCCAAACATGTCAATTCGAGATGTCGCTAAAAAGTCTAAGGTGTCAGTCGGTTTTGTGCAGAAAACCATGAAGCGTGCTGGGTTACATGTTTACAAAGTGCAAAAAGCCCCAAACCGGAATGAAAAACAAAACATCACTGCGAAAACCCGCGCCCGGAAACTTTACACGAAGCTGCTCACCAAATCCGGTTGCATCGTGATGGATGACGAAACATACGCCAAGGCCGACTTCCGTCAACTTCCTGGGCAAGAATATTTCGTTGCCAAGTCGAAGTTTGATGTTCCGGAGGATGTTCGAAAGAAGAAACTATCGAAATTTGCAAAGAAGTTTCTAATCTGGCAGTCGATTTGCGGATGTGGTGAAATAAGTGCTCCCTTCATCACTTCCGGAACAATAAACGGTGCGATTTACACGGAAGAGTGCCTTAAGAAGTGTCTCTTGCCATTCATTAAGAAGCACAAAGGATCAACTCTGTTTTGGCCTGATCTAGCATCCTGCCACTACGCTCGAAACGTATTGGAGTGGTACCGAGCCAACGGAGTCAATTTTGTGCCAAAGGATATGAACCCACCAAATTCACCGGAACTTCGTCCAATTGAAAAATTCTGGGCAATTATGAAAACGGAACTTCGCAAACATCCCAAAACTATAAAAACAGAGCTGGATTGAAGAAAATTTGGGTAAAAACAACAAAAACACTGGGAAAATCGGTTGTACAAAATTTGATGGGTGGAGTGAAAAGGAAGGTGCGGGCATTCGGGATGGGAGACGAAATTGAATAAAACAAATGTTGTAAATCAAAACTCATTAGTAGTTCTTCATTCCCTGAAAATTTCAAGAAAATCCGATAATCAGTTTAATTTTGATGAGTATATATGTGTGTGCCATTTTTATCGAATACACCCTTTAGATCAAATTACTGGTTTATCGGGTTTATGTCCCGAACAGAGGAAAAAAAAAATACTCTCCGTGACCTCATGGGAACCTTCTCCGGAGTGACCATTCCAAGATCAAGTCACCGAATTGTCATATGGCAATCACACCCATTCCTGTGCTTTCTTTGCATGACTTTTAATATGATTACTTCCGATTTTCTATTGGAATCTTTTATAAGTATCCCGTTTTCGGAATATGGTTCCCAGAATCCTGTTTTCCCGGCGAAGGATGATGTCCATCGAGCACTAGACAATTTTGGGAAAGTTATTGAGTTCCTGAATAAGATATATAAGATGCTATAAGCTGCTATAAGATCGGTTGTATATTTCCATGCTAATGGTCAGTTTAGTTCCTGGGGTAAAAATGTTCCCTGTCGGCCTCTAAGAGGTGTGTTTTTTTTTGTTGGACACATAACGGTTAAATTAATTAGTTTTATTAGTAAGTTAAAAATGTTTACTTGCATGTTGATGTTAATGTTTACTGACATATACATTCAGTGATGTACTGATGCTTAGTAAAACTTTTACAAGCCATTAAAATTTTATTTGTAGCACGTGTTTAATTATCGCATGCTATCCCAAATAAAAGTTGAACGAGATTCTGTATAATAACTAATGAAACTTTATTATTCAATATGATATGATATACTGATAAATAACTGGAATAATCTCTATATTTTAATACTTCAACATTGCATTTAAAAAGTCGAATACGAATCTTTTCCAAATATATTTCAAGCTCTCTCCAATTTTTCACCAGTATCATATGCATCATGCGTGAAACACAAATTTCACTTTTCCGAAGTATTTCAAATTATATTTTTAAAATTGTATTATTCATTATAACTTCAGCTAGAATATTTTTTTATTTTTTTATTTTCCGTCGGCCTATTTCCTCACATGGTGACAGTCACCGACGCCAGGAAGACGACTCCACCACCTCGACCCAACCTAACGACTCATGAATATGAGCCGGGACCAACGGCTCTACTTCCCTTCCGAAGGAAGACGTGACCAGATTTTTTCGTCTCAGAAAAACCACCGACGTCGACTGGCATTGAACCCAGACCCACTGGGGTGCCAAGTAGCAGTCACGCTTACAACTAAACTATCCACGCCGGCTTCAGCTAGAATATACACTGAAGATTTCAAACTACAGTCAAAATGATAAGCAAATTATTTGTGACCGGGTAACAAAGTTTTTATCGAAGAAACCACCCATTTTTAACTGCTCCTGGTATTGTTACTCATTTTGTTTGATCATAACAGTTTTCAATAATTTCCCTCCTAAGATATTGATAAACGTTCTCTAAGTAGAAATATTTGTAACTATTAAAAAACATGTTCTGCCAGAAATCAATTTGATTTATCATGCAACAATTAATTTGAAACTGATGAAATTTATTAATTTCTCATAAATTCGACAATGCTTACTTTAAACATGTCTTCGTACGGTTTTTTCTTTCTAATTTTTTGAATTAAGGCATTGCCAGCCTTATTCGCTTTACTTAACACAAAATTTCACAAAACAAAATAAAATAAAACTGCTTCGAAACACTTAAGTGATGTTCACATATGATTTATTAGCCATTCAATGATGAAAACATTATAATTCACTCTACAATGATTTTGTTCCTTCGGTTTGTGTTGAGATGAGCCACTTTAATATAAACAACCACAAACTCATGCTTTTTACTACGTTATTGATACAACAGGTCATAGTTGGGAAGGAGGAAAATATGTGCCCAACATTGGGTCTTGTAAAATCATGGTTATTTTCGCTATGTGAACAGTAAGTTTTTAACGTGTAACTATTTTCTGTACATCCAGACTGCATGACTCGGTTCATCGGTTCAATTTAGCCCAATTTAGAGCATTGGAAGATCATGTAGATAATCTGTTCAGCTTAACCAGTGAAATCATGATGCCCCAAAAGTTCAAGAAATCCAAAATTACGCGGAAGGGAACAACTATAAGTTGATTAATATTGTCTCAGTTGCTTTGGATTACATCGGTTATCGTAATAGCAAAATGATTTTTTTGATTTTCGCTAAATTAATGACATATTTGGCACATAGGCCAAATGAAGGTGATAGGCTAACATTACATCCCGTTACCCTATTTAAAAAAAATCATTGATTCGTTTGAATTTCATCAAGATGTTCAAAACATTTATAATAGCTGTGTTCCATCATCTTAGAGTAGATCCGGTTTTCTGTAAGCTGATTGATTTTTCATTCAATTTAGCGTTACATCGGACAAGCGTGCAGGACGTAAAGGTAACACAACACATGCTGAAGTGTGCCATGTGCCCATCATTTTACTAAGTATAGATCATTGCACGGAATACATTAACCTCACTTTTTTGACAGTTCAGGGAGCTTGTTTACAAGGTATTAGAATTTTATCCGCTCAAACGAAAAATTGTCATTGCTTTTTTCCGAATTCCGTACGATTAGATTCAGGGAATGAAGTAAAAACAAGCACAAAATCTCAAACTGATCTTACCGAAAATATTCCAAGTCCGCGTAAATAAGCTCCCTGAACTGTCAAAACTGTAGTGATGACGCCATCTAGCAATGATCTATAGTACCGCAGACAGCCGTTCGACTTCAACTCATTTACCTGTGTTAAAACATGGCTTCCCTCAAGATATCAATTAGTAAGAACCTAACAGATGGCACCACAGATTTGTTTTTATTGATAAGGGAAAAATTGATGGCCAGTCAAACTGTCAGATTTAATGCAGCAATTAGTTGACTAGGCAGCGCTACTGTGCACGATGATTCCAACGTAATTAGATTTGAAATTTTACAGAACAAATTTGAGTTTTTTTTTTGTTCGAGCTTGAATATTTTTCTTTAATAGTAATTTAACAGTTATTTACGCAATTAACTAACTGCTTTGAATGTTGGTTTCACAGCTTATTCTATTATTAGAGCTTTCCATCGACATCAATCAAAGCGTTTGTTAATTGTTGATGGTGAATGTTTTGAATCAGTTTGGATAAAGTATGGATTACGTTTTTAAAGTCTCAAATTAATAATAATGTTTAACAATAAAATATATAAACAGCTGACGAGACTCAAAATTACAGCAAAATCAAAAGTTGTGGTAAGAGTACTGTGCTCTTATATTTTTTCGACGACACTTTACACTTTTATATAAGACTATTCAACGAATGACAAAAATGCAACGAAAAATAAATGTCATGAAATTTCTGTACATTTTTCTACCGGCGACGAAACATTTACGGACTGATGGCCTTAGGCCAAACATAAATTAATGTGTTTTTGAATGTTGGCGATTGCTGACTAATAACTGCATGGATATGACGTGAATCTAAAAATTCTTATTATAATAAAGGGTACAATCAACTCATAACCATAAATGGACAAATATTTTATTTGAGCCATCAAATACAGCCAAACGCAATCTTTAAACTGATTGGCAAAAATAAGGCGACATTTTTTCTTACCGTTTTCTATCATTCCTGCTCGTCTGAACTGTACCATTACCTGTCCCGCTGGTAAATTTCACGGCCTTCAGACGACAAAAAAAAACCGGCCGTCTCACTATCGCGAGAAGAAACGAACTATGGTGAGCTGTCTTGTCATTCTTAAATCATCATGCAGTCATACGATTTTTTCTCATACAATTATGATTATCGTATAAGTTAAAAATGTATTTCAAGGTTTGCTTTGAAAGAAAGAATGATATCAATAAACGTGCATGTAATTGTGATGACCAAAACACAGTTACGTTCTATCATGACCAAAAAGTCGATGTAATTTTGAAGAAAATCTCTATCATCGTTTCCTCCCCCGATGAGAATTTCAGCCGTATTTCGGTTAACATCGTATGAGATTTTTCATTGAAAATGACATTAGGCAGCGATTCCTAGTGTGCGGTATTCCAAATCCTGCAGCACGCCATGATTCTACGAACACTTTATATTTACCATCACTCGGCCCCCCTCTTCACATTCAGGCGGTATGAACTATACGGTACTCGTTCACCAAGTTGTATGATATGATAAATAGCCAATTCAACGTAATAATTAAAATGTATCTATGCTCTACATGATGCATCGAAATCGCTTTCTCGATAACGAACAAGTGATTGTTAAGACACTTAACAACAATATATTAATCTTCCATATAATCATAATTAATAATCTCAGTACAACTACACGCAACCATGTGGTATGAACTCAACGGTACTCGTTTGTCGCGTACCTTCATGGAGGGTGGCTTAATAGCATGATTTTTCGTTTTAAATTCTTGGGTATTTCCTAACTTACATTGATAAAGTGTGTAAAGTATGTAAAGTGTGATAAAGTATGTCACGTTGAGACATACTAAATAGATGCAGCAGAGAAGTTTCGATTGAACGTATCGCGTACAAATGGCGGATTGTTTGATTGAAGTTCTCTTCAAAATGAAATTTCGAAATATTGTTATGTATATTTAGAAGCTATCAACAAACTTGATGTACTTGACATGTCCTGAAGTACGTGTGTGGCAATGGACGTTCAATTTCTCGTAGGCTGTAGTGCCTTCAACTGTTCAAAAGCTGTCTCCGTAGTCAGTATAGTAAATGTCTTTGATTAGGTATGTATTGTCGATCCGAAAAAAAAAAACATAGAAAACGGTGTCAGTTCAAATCGATTTTACTCTCGTTCTATCCGTTGAACAAGTAGTGCGTTGTATTGTAATTCAGATTTTCTATACAGTGCACTACTTCCGAAACTGTGGTTAACGTACAGAACGAGAGTTAAATCGATTTTATGGACCCGTTTTTCGGTATTATTAGACCAATCTACATGTAGCAAATGACTGAAAGTCTTGATAATATTTCATTTTATTGTGTTTAGAAACCTTGTGTCTGATTAGGGATCGATCAACACAACTTGTAGAGGAAAGTTATATAGATCAATACATTCATTGCAATAAAAATCAATGGCGTGCGATGTGTTTAACATAACTTTCTGAAGATTAACCAGACTCCTATTGAATGATAATCTGGAATATGAATCACAAGATATAAATATCGTAATAAAACTATTAACGCTTAAAACTAGGAAAAGAATTGAAAATGAAGTGTCTTACTAAATATACAAATACTAAAAAATGGTGTTACCAATCAGTTTTAAGACGCCTTCTTCCTTTTAATCAATAAATTGTTATTCTACCACCAAGATTTCGAAAAGAAGTAGTTCCGCGTTTTCAAAAAATGTTCATTCTGATAAACGCTTAATTTTGCGATACCATTGTAGAGGCTTTTTAAAATTATCATCGAAAAGTTAGGACCGAAATAAATTCAAGTCGAACCATTTCATCATCCTTGAACATACCGTGTTTTTAAACCGATAACCATGATTATAATAGCTCCGTGGTAATTTATTTATTTATTTATTTATTGATATAATTCCAACTGACTTAACGTCTTATTGGAATGTAATGGGGGAAAGCCATGTGGCGTAAAAAACCCCTATCTCTAAACCGTTCACTATATTACCCAACAAGAATAGAAAGAATACAAAGCAAGTAAAACAAAATTAATTCTAGTACACATACAAAACCTGTCAGTAAAATTTAAATAAACTTTCGTGATGGAATCAGTCGTCCGGTAGCTTCGCCATTAATACCAGTAAGTAGTAAATGCCACCATTTCTGAACTAGCGGCTCTCCATCCAACTATGCTGAATCCGGTGACGGTAATTTTGTCGTGTATTTGGAATTTTAATTACTTAAAACGATCTTAAAAATATCATGAGAACGTTCTCGATACTTGGTTCAGATGATGTAACTAATTTCCAGAAGATATAAAGGATGTACAAGCGTTTTTATTGAAGATGAAATTCCACGCATAACCTTCCAGAAAATGCAGCACACATTTCCCACCCATCCTCCATTTTACGGACGTTCGTCCAAACGCCACAACAGGGGAAACCTGAATGACGGGCGACATTGCCCTGAAGAAGGCATGAAACATGAATTTTGCTCGTAATTCGGTAGTAGGCCTCGACAGGAACGGAGAAAAAATGAGGATGTGTGAGAACGCATTACGGCCGTTGAAAAATGGGAGGAAAGTGAGATCAGGTTTGAGCGTCGTTAGCGGGCGAAAATGTTTGCTGGTTGGGTGGAAGCGGAAGATGAAGAAAAAAACTCGTTTTCGTTGTCTGATCCGAACGAGCGATGAAAGGAGAATGTACTGGTATTGATTTATCGATTCCAGAAGCTTCGCTATTTTTGTTTGTCCTTGGCGAAGATGAGTTGATTTTTTACTGAGTGTAATTACCTCAGTTGATAGAGAAGTATTGATGGCACTAGTCTAGCACAAGGAGTAATCAAACTTAATGACAAGCGTTAGGACTTTGCTGATTCGGTCAGTAAGTTTACTTTAGTGTAATTTTTATTACTTGCGAACGTTTTGATAGCTTTAAGTATTACCATCATGTAATCAAATTTTCGTGGCTGATGTGACAGTTGTATAAATTTCAGGGGGAAATCAACTACGGGTAACCAGCATAATCAAAGAATGATAAAATCCATAAGCAACAGATTTGCCTCACCAAGTCGCATTTTCTGCGTTCTTTCTTGAATCCCTGATCTGAAACCGGTAGCAGAGTCACTGTAACAGCGAAATTTTCTTGTTTGCTTCACGGAAATAAATCCGTTATTATACGTGAACAAACAATCACCATAATTCGAATTGCATGTTCATTTGAATTCTCGATTAAGTATCAATAAATTGATCCCGAATTCATGAACTTAGTTGCTTGAGCAGTAGTTTAGTAACACTCAGCGAATCACAAGTTCGTGATATCATGATATGATCCCATACGCATGTACAATTCCGCTCCTAAAGCTTGATTCAATTAGTATTTGGCCGCACAAAATGAGACATTTCTTTGTCAAAGAAGTATATGGCGAAATTTCTGATGATTTCTGGACTTTTCGAGCTCGCAGTACCGTTCGAAGAATTCGTTTGCAAGCAGGATTTCGTTCTTATCGAGCCAGCAAGCAACCAAACAGAACGTTGAAGCAAAGTTTCGTCACAAAAACTCGAGCTCGGAAATTGTACCAGCAGGTTTTGCCGAAGTACCAAGGATGCTTGCTCATCGATGATGAAACCTACGTCAAAATGGATTTCGGACAGCTTCCTGGACAAAAATTCTACATGGCGACGGCACGAGGAGATGTTCCTGCGAAGTTTAAGTTTGCTTTTATGGACAAATTTGCCAAAAAACTGATGATTTGGCAAGGGATATGCAGCTGCGGAGCAAAGACCAAAGTGTTCGTGACGAATAAGGCGATAGACTCGAAGCTGTACAAGGAAGAATGCCTCAAAAACCGCGTACTACCTTTCACCAAAGCCCATAAAGGTCCCGTGAAGTTTTGGCCAGATTTGGTGAGTTGCCACTACAGCCGGGAAGTCATCCAGTGGTACCGCGATAATAACGTAGATTTCATCGATAAAAACATAAATCCACCCAACTGCCCGCAGTTCCGGACCATCGAGAGATTTTGGGCAATAATGAAGCGGAAGCTTAAGAAAAGTGGAAAAAAGGCTCGGGACGCGACTCAGATGACCAAAATGTGGAACAAATGTGCCAAGGAAGTTGACTCCGGAGGTGTGCAGCGTTTGATGGGAGGAATAAAGAAGAAAGTGCGAATTTTCATTAGAAACGAAGAGCAATTATTTGTATTGATTTTTGTTTTGATGTATTAAACTTATTTGTACGTCAATCCGTTACCGAGATACAGATGATTTTATTATTCCGGATTCTAAATGGACATAGCTTTAGTAACCCATGAGTCAGCAGACAAAATTTGACAGCTCTATCAGTCGAACTCTAACCGTGATGGCAAAAACAGTGAAGCAACTCCGTTCAGAAGTGTGCGCGTTCAAAGAACGGCAACCCGCCGCGTCGAAAACGGACATCGTGCGGCACTTTGTGGACGCCGGATACGCCCGTTCCGGCATCTACAACATCTTGGCACTATTAGACAACAATCAGAGTATCGAAAGAAAGCCCGGTTCCGGACGGCCGACGACCCTGAGCGACAAGAAGCTCCAAAGGATGCTAAAGAGGAAGACCGAGGGAAAAGTGGCTACATCGCTGCGTGTGCTTGGCCGGGAGGTCGGTTCAACCGGCCAAACAGTGAAAAAGCACCTGGTGAACATAAACATACATGTCAGGAAGCGGAAGTCGCGTCCACATGTTTCGGAGCTGCAGGCAATGACGCAGCGGCAGCGGCTGAATAAGATGGTCAACTCGATTTTCCCGGCGAATCGCGACGTGGCTTGCGGATGGACGACGAAACCTATCTCACCCTGGATGGCAACGACTGGCAGGGCACTTTGTATTTGGCCTCCCCCACGAAGGAAGTGAGCTCCGTGGTGAAGTTCATTTCACACACCAAGTTCCACAAGAAGGAGCTGCTGTGGCTGACAATCAGCGAGAAGGGGATGTCAAAGCCACTCTTCTTTCGCTTCGGACTGGCCGTGAACGGGGAAATTTATAGTACGAAATGCCTGCCGGAAGTTGCGTCGTTCATCAAGAAATACCATAAGGGCGAAGACGCGGTGTTCTGGCCGGTTCTGGCGTCGGCCCACTACTCGAAGCGATAGTTGGATGAGATGGAGCGGCTGAATATCGATGTGGTACCCTAGTCGGCGAACCCGCCCAACGTCCCCCAGTTGCGTCCCATCGAGAATTTCTGGGCCAACCTGAAACGTAAGATCTACTCCAACAATTTTGTCGCGAAAACTGAGGAGGAATTGATAAATAAAACGAAGAAAGAACTCAAAAACATGCCTACACGCATGTTTTTGTCCGCCATGGCGAATGTTCCGGTTAACTGCCGGAAGGCCGCTCGCAAGGGCGTAGAATTTTTTTGCAAGTAAGTTTAAATAATTACCTTCCATGGGAAATTTAACACGCTCATTCGTATTTACCCAAAATTGAGTAACTTTTACCCACTTTCATAAAACAAGCTGAAACGTCAAACCATGGGTAAGCCGATTTATGAAAGTGGGTAAAAGTTACTCAGTTCTTCTTTAATCTGGTTCAATCCTGAAGCTGCTAGTCTACTGTTCGTACAATGGACAAATATTTGTCCTTCCCTGAGAGACGTGTTTATAAACTATAGTCTGTCGGACTATGCCTACTATTTGTCCATTGTACAAACAGTGTATAGGGACGTTTTTTTCCACCCCGGTGCCGGTGCGGTGATTTCCATCCAAAAAAAAAAAACTAAAGTTTTACGTCGTCGGAAGCGCGTACTTGTCACGGCTGTCATCCTGGATCTATCGCTTTATAAGTGAGCGTATTCGTATTCGTTCATGTAATCCAAACTGTTAAACTTTGTTTTGATGTGCTGTATGCTAATGCCGTAATTTTATCGACTAAATCTATGAAGGATCGCGACCGAGACGACCACGACGATGATCGTAGGCGCAACAAAAGTTTTCATCTAGCAGTTACAGGAGCCATCGGAGAGAATTATCGCATCGAATCCCAGGGTAAGTTATTAATAAATAAATGTAACTGGAGGTGACTTTTATAAGGTGCGTTTTGTTCATAAATTTAGCGATCATCGAATGGACGCCTTTGGATGGGAGGACGATGATGATGGAAAAGCTTCGAGCTCGCAAAAATCATCGTGGGACTAAGATACCGAAAGGGTCAGAATGTGTACGCAGTAGTCGACCAGCATCTTCCCGGAGAGGTAGAGAAGAGGACACACCTCGGCAGACACCGGCACATAAGTACAACGAATGGGCGCCAGATCGAAAAGAATCTGGTGCCACCCACACGTTATTAAAAAGAATGTCCCTTGGGATTCGGAAGAAGATAAGGATCTATGGGAAAAAGAGCAAGTTCGTTTAGATCGTGAATGGTTTATTATTGGCGAAAGATATGACGAAGAAAATAATCCATTTTCGGGATTATCAATAAATAATATAAAATAAAAAGTTGAGCTATAGCAGCCTGGGGTATTTTTTATTTCAATATTTTACCCAATTTACATAAAATCCACATTTTATAATAATGATTAGACCTAACCCAAAATCTTATAAATCGTGCGTCTACCTAAATTTGGGTTTAGACTCGGTTACCCAATTTTGAGTAGTTCCAATTTCTATGATATTTGGTCAACGTTACTCAATTTTGGGTAAAACCAAATGAGCGTGTAGATTTCCATACATAAAAAAAAAGAAAAAGAAAAAAAAAAAAAACCAAAAAAAGAAAGAAGAAGAAGAAAATTTGAAAAAAAATATAATATAAATATTAAAAAAAAAAAAAGAGGCGACAATGTAGTAAACATTTAATGAATACGATTTGGATATGGACGTGGATAATATGTGCCGTATTTGTCTTTCACAGACAGATACCAGCGAGCGATTATTTAGTATATTTTCATCAGCAATAGTGGACGGATTTCTTGTATCGATTCCGGATGTTTTGATTTTTTCTGTAGATCTGAAGGTGTATCAAAATGTAAATGGAAGTGGTGTCTAACAACATAGCTAAATATCTTTGTTTTCAAATTTAGGTGATTGAATCTGATGGAATGCCGGGTAAAATTTGTCAGAGATGTAAAGGACAACTGCTAAGTTTCTACTTGTTCAAGCAAAAATGCAAACGAACTGAGAAAATACTGCAAGAAGCATTTGCTTCGTCAAACAGAGACAACGATGTATATTCGAAGCCTGCAGAATCTATAGAGGCAAAATATATCAATAATACCGATGACAATATGGTTGAAATACTTGTTCATGAGGAGGTAGTTACTGAGCTACAAACGACACCTGAAGTAATTATGGTGTCCGAACAATCTACTAACCTGTGTCACCTTTGTGACCGTATGTTTCATAACGAAGATGAGCTTCAAGAACATACAGCTATTCATTGTGCAATAGTGAATGATGATGTTAGTTGCGATTATGAAGAGCATTTTGAAGAATATGAGGTAGAAAAGGGCGATAAAAACGCCTTAGTTCCCCCACACACAGTCAACAAATGCCAGGTGAAACCTACTGTGCCAACTACGGATGACAGTGTTCACTATATAGATAATGGGGAAACGGAAGCTTTAGACTCAGTTGAGCAGTTGTCGAATGATCCTGAGGAAACTATTTCAACCGTTGTAGCAGATGACAACGAACTGCAGTCATCGCACAGTGATGAAATAATGAACGATAGTGTTTTATTGATGGTGCAATTAAACTGCAACATTTGTGGAAAAACGATAAAAGGAAGATCTCGTTACCTCAAACACTTGCGAATACACGATGCTAATACTAGTGTTACAGAGTTCTTCACTTATCATATTTGCACTGTTTGTTCGAATGTTTATCTTCATGGTACAGAACTATCCGAACATATGAAAGCTACCGATCACCAACAATGTACGAAAGATTCAACCAAGAATGCAGAAGCGTCTTACATATGCGGCATTTGTTCGACAGAGCACGCCAAAATCGATCATATGAAGCTACACCTTTTGTCCCATTTGAACTCGTTTCCGTGTCCATTTGACGGATGTGGATGTGAGTACACCTCCTCGGCCCGGTTGGGAATACATATAGCAAACAAGCATATTGAGTATGAATCCCGCCAGTGTCAACACTGCGGAGCGGATTCGTTTGAATCGATGGCTGAATTGCAGCAGCATTTGCGAATGAAATGCAGTGGAAAAAAGTTCCATTGTGATCACTGCGGTAGGTTGATACGAGAAGCTGCTAAAGATTAGTATATGTACGATCTCGTAATAACAATATCTATATTTCTAGATAAAAAATTTATGACTTCACGTTCATTGGCTCACCATTTAAAGTGCCTGGAGAAAAAGCATCGATGCACAGAATGTGGTAAAACATTTGCTCAGCATGGCGAACTTACGGTGCACATGCGAATGCACAATGGTGAACGTCCATTTAAATGTACGGTATGCGGAAAGTGCTATAAAACCGCTTCGCTACGGACTGCTCATATGGATTCCCACATAGAGGGCAAAACCTTTCAGTGCCCTATGTGTGGAAAACATTTGCAAACTCGCACCTGCTACCGCAATCACATAAAGCGTCACTCTGAGGAACGAAAACATGAGTGTGATGTGTGTTCTAAAAAGTTCTACACCAAGTATAACGTAAAAATACACAAAGAGAAAGTGCATAAGTTGAAGAAACAAGACAAGGGGGTTCGTCAACAGACTAATTAAAGTCATGATTCAATTATGCAAGCCGGTACAGATTTTTATTAATATAATTTGATGACTACACCGAGACAGCAATTAAAATTTATAAGAGTTATAAATTTATTAATTAGATTTGGCTCGTACTATTTATTTGATAGAACTCATACACTCATTTAGTGTACCCCTGGGCCCCTTATCACAATTCATTTATTTAAAAATAATAAGTTCACTTGATGAAAAAACAACTAAAAAAATTTCAAGTTTGGGGGGCTGTCGGTACTGTCATAGTTGATTCCTGTTATTTTGTGGGCCGTCGTGTTGCTAGATCATGTCTGTGTCCTTGCAGGTTATCTATGGTTTGGAGTGGGGTGAAATCTGGAATCCTGATAATGTTCCAAGTTCGTGTCCATGTTACAGCGGGGTTGGATTTCGAGCAGGTTGTTCGAGTAGGTGGACGGATCGTGGGTGTGATTTGAGAGGGGGGCCCACCGGTGGCAGGCGTCGTTGATGGGTGCATCATCCGCAGACCGTCTACCCTCCTCGTTGTTTTGGTCGATTTTAGCGAGTTTACCGCTTGAAGCCAGAAGAGACGAACCAGCCTCCGGCTGAATGTCTCTTTAATAAAGACATCCATCCGCTTGGAGCCAGTGGGTCGAATACACTCAGGCAAATAAACTTAAGAATTTCATAATGTTCAACTTATGAACGATGCTTTGAAATTTCATAAGGATGACTGATGAATGGATTTTGTTTCACGCGACGTTGTTCTTGTACGCCTTTAAGCTTTCCTAATTACAAGTGTTGATATATGGCGTGTTGGCGTGGCCAGCGACCGATGATTGCTGCCACAGATGTGGGTGAAGCTGAATTTCTCCGGTGCTAGCTGGAAGCCTGGGGCTAAGGTCCAGTTCTCAACTAGTCATACCGCTTGACCTAGTTTTTTTTTCCGCAAGGCGGTCAGTGTGCTTCTCACGGCCATCAGGGCGATGTTATCCACATAAACGAATATGAAAATACCCGCCGGTACTTTTGTGAAGTTCCCATTTATCCTTATTAGGAAAAGGGTGACGGCAATGACCGACCCTTGTGGAACGCCTGTTTTTTCAGTGCATGTGTCGGATCGGTGGTTTCCGATTATAAGCTGGAAGGTCCGGCGTTGCAGGAAGTTCCGCAAAAAGTGCACAATGTGCCCGGACAGACCCCAGTTTATTAGCTGCCTAAGAACGTCAGGCATCCATGCTCTGTTGTAGGCCTTTGATATGTCGAGGATGGCGATTTCCACGTAATGTCCGTCCCGGAGAGCTTGTTGCAACGTTTGGCCAAGGATAATCAGGTACGTGTTTGTTCCGAAGCCTGGCCGAAAAGCGTGTTGTCGGTTATCCAGAAGTCCGTTGGAATAGATAACGGAAAAGCCGGTGGTTGACCATTCGCTCCTGGATCTTAGAACCACAGCAGGTGAGCAAAATTGGTCTGTAATCCTCGGTCTTCTTCTATTTTGTTTTGCAAATCATTGTTTATTTTTCTGTTAGAATAGCTAATTTAGAACCTATCAGTCCAAATCGGCTTTCAAGCGTTTGGTTTTAATCGGTCCAGATAGGCTCACAAGTGTTACTTAAAATTTACCTTATTTTCCCAATAAAAAAAAATCAGTGGGGTTGTGTTTAACACACAACCGGTTGACGTAGACTACGTTAATCCGTTTGATTAGTTTCGTAGTGTACTGTTCTAATGGGACGTTGGGTTAGCATAATTAAGTGAGAAAGTATGTTAGAACATGCTATGATTCGCTTCTTAGAAATTATTTGGCAGCCGTGGAAAGGGACGTTTGGTTTGAATGTTAGTATGATGAAAGGGCAACAATTGTGCTGCCTGTAGTGATTGTGTTGATATGATCGACCAGCTGGAGACCATTATCCTTATCGCGTAATCTCTAAAATCTATCGATACAAGATAAAGCTTTAAGAGTTCACACTGTTTCAGTTATTTTTCAATGTTGATTTGACCTCTACCCTTGCCGTAAGGCTTACTCTGATCAAAATAGTGTTGATGTTTGTCCTCAAAGATCGTTAGACCAGCATTAGATAGTAAGTATGTTAGCAAAAATCTATTGTACATTCTTTAGAAAGCATTTGAAAAGTATTTGCACTTTGTCAAGTTGGTTGACCACTTGATTTTATTTCCTACCTCGAGTTTAAGGCCCTTCTCTAGCTTTCTGACCAGTAGTTAGCAACGCATTACCTCTGGTTGCTTCCAGTTTCGCCCGATAACCTCGAGTTCGCTCGGCATCGGTACATGGTCAATTCGGAGAATTTTTCGAATGTTCGATCTTAACGCGCTTCCGAAATTTGCGCTAACGGTTGGCATCAAAACGAAATTCCATTGCACTTATTCACCCTTTCACAGTTTCTCAAAACTTATTTCTTCCTAGAAGTAAAACTCTATCCAACACGAATCGTTAACACAACAGAATAACTATTCATAACAGTACTCATTGAAATGTGCATGTTCGAGAATCAAAACATTGTCCGTGATAGGGACTTTCTTGAAACATGCCAGAACGCAAAATTCTTTAAAATTTTCATACACCGGTTGATGAATATGTATGCGAAATATATAAATTTTTTATTTGAAAAACTTTATACACCTGAGTAAATAGAATGGCAGTCGTATAAACTCAGAAAAAGATGCCCCACCCCAAATCCAAATAACGAATTTTAAAAAGCGTGTAAAATTTCCCTTCGTTTAATTTTAAGCCAAAGGAAGTGTAAACAACGAAATTGTTTGCAATCTTTCATACGCCATACAAAAATTTGGGCAATCTTCCAAACAACAGACTACATTCAGGCATTATCTGACTTGAATTTACATGAAATATCCCATTATTTTCTTCCAAATCTAGCATTCCCTTTATGTGCATTAGATAACGCGGAAAATTCAATGTTTCTTTTTATCTGTGAATTTCTTGATTAGAGCAGTCTCAAAAATAAATCAATTAAGAAACAATCGAAGTCTTAGCGTGTAGGAGGAGGGAGGTCAGTGGGAAAAAACACGTTTCTTCGGATCAAAAATCAAAAACACACGCGGTTACAAACAAAAGAAACTTTTAGTTAACTTTACTTGCGGATGGTTGGTACAGTAATAATAAACATAATACAAAGCAAAATTGTTCCTCTGCAGTCAGTGTGAGTTTGGTGCATCGAGCGAAAAAAGAAGAAAGAAAAATGTTACCCGATGATGACAGGAAATTTCGCTCGCTCACCGTTTTGTCCACATAGGGTGATTCGTAGCGGTTGTAGATTGCAACATTCCGACACTCCTCCTCAATCTCCAACTCTCTATTCCTTGAGTCCCAGCATTTCCGAAAACACATGATGCTTGTTCGCGCCGAGTGGTTTTGTGCAGATGTCCGCAATCATCAAATCTGTTGGGCAATATTCCAAACGTATCTCTCCACGATCACACAGGTCTCGAACAAAATGTTGACGCGTTTCTATGTGTTTGGATCGCTTACTTACGCGGTCCGAGTTGACAAAACCCATGCAGCTCTGATTATCCTCGAACACAGTTGTGGGATGGTCTTGTTCTTCGTTGAAGTCTTTCAGTAGCCTGCGTATCCAAAGAAGTTCCTGGCAAGTTTCACTCAACGCACAATACTCCGCTTCCATTGAGGACAGCGTCACTGAGTTCTGCTTTCTACTGATCCAGTTAATCGGACCACCGTTGAAAAAGATAACACAGCCAGTCGTCGATTTTCTGCTGGACACGTCACCAGCCCAGTCGGCATCAGAGTATGCAACTAGACCCTTTCCAGCTGTCACAGACGGACCCAAAACTAACTTCCATTTTTGCGTTGTCTTCAGATACCTCAGTATCCTCTTAGCAGCGGTCCAATCCGATGCAGTGGGACAACTTACTTTTCTGCCAAGAATCCCAACGGTGTTAGCTATATCGGGACGAGCAATCACAGCAACGTACAAAAGGGCACCTACTAAACTTCGGTACTTTTCTCCATCCTGCAAAGGATCACTGGTTTCCGTATCCTGAGGGTATCCAACATCCATTGGCGTACGACTGGTTTTCGCATCGGTCATTCCAAACTTAGCAATCATTTTCTCAATGTAACTACATAAACTGATCGAGTAGAATCCCTCCTCCTGATCCATTTCCATTCCTAGAAAATAACGTGCCTTTCCGAGATCAGAAACTTCGAAATATTGCTGCAATCCACGGTATACTCCGTCAATAATCGACTGATCTGAAGCTGCAACCAGTAAGTCGTCCACATACACGAGTATGTAAATCGTCCTGCCTTCTGGCGTCACCTTGTAGAACAGACACTGATCAGTTGAGCTACGTTGAAATCCTAAGTTAGTAAGCACCTCCGAGAGCTTTTCACTCCAGCAGCGCGCAGACTGCTTTAATCCGTAAATGCTTCGTCTGAGTTTGCATACGAGATTCTCCTTTCCTGGTATTTCAAAACCTGGCGGCTGTCTCATGTATACTTCCTCCTTTATGTTGCCGTACAAGTATGCAGTTTTTATGTCAAAGTGTCTGAGAACTAAATTTTTCTTACCCGCCACAACAAGCAGCGTTCTCATGGTTGTGTGACTAACCACAGGAGCGTAGATTCGATCGTAATCAACGCCAAATTTTTGAGCATAACCTTGAGCTACCACTCGTGCTCTATATTTCACAATGTCACCTCTTTCATTGTGCTTAACTTTGAAGACCCACCGACTACCGATAATCTTCCGGTTGGGTGGCGCCTCCACAAGTATCCACGTGCCGTTCTTGTCGTGTGACTTCATCTCATCGCTCATAGCACACATCCAAGATTGCTTCTCTTGTGACTCCATGGCTTCACGAAACGAAGCAGGTTCCTCTACCGCGCACATGGCAACGCCAACCACGTAATCCGATAATTTGGATGGCATTGTTCCTCGTGTCTTCCTGAACGGCAACTGTTTCACCGCATCTTTGCTATTTCGCTCCTCCTGAATCCCTTCCTTTTCGTCGGATCTGCCGCTTTCACTCGCATCGGACCACTCGTCATCAGATACTACTTCCGTTGATTCGGATTTATCCTGTCGTTGCTGTTTGTTGGTCGGCCCAGGCTTTTTCCGATTCTCGATAAGTTCCACTTGTGATGACCCGTTGTTCCATTCGATGAAGTTAGCATCTCTACTCAACGTAATTGTATCGGTAGCAAGATCCAGAAAACGGTATCCTTTCCGATCCTCAGCGTACCCGACGAACTTTAGCTTCCTGGCTCTAGGATCCAGCTTACTCCGCTTTACGTCTGGTACATGGACGTAAGCATCGCTTCCGAAGACACGCAGATGATTCAGCGTTGGCTTACTACCGTACCACCTTTCATACGGTGTACCGTCGATGACTCTTGAAGGAAGCCTGTTCTGCAAATAAGCTGCCGTGCGAACTGCCTCACCCCAGTATCTTTTCTCCATTCCAGCATCCAATAGCAGACATGAAGCCATCTCCTGGAGGGAGCGATTCTTTCGCTCTGCCACTCCATTAGACTGAGGTGAGTATGCGGTTGTACACTGTGTACAATGCCCTCCTCGGAATAGAAATGTTGTAAATCTTTGTTTATGTACTCACCGCCGCCATCTGATCTGATGATCTTCGGCTTCCTGCCGAAGTAGTTTTGACAGAACCGCACGTAGCCTTTTACCTTCTCCTTTGCCTCCGTTTTCTCCTTCAGCAAGTAGACGACGGTAAATCGGCTATGGTCATCTATTAGACTCATAAAATACCGATTACCGCTCGGTGTAGCATTGTTGAATGGACCACACAAGTCGGTGTGGACTAGATCCAGAATCTGCTTCGATTTTCTATCCACGACACTAGGGAATGGTTTTCGGGTAAGTTTCCCCTCAAGGCACGTTTCACACAACTCTTCTCTACCGCATTCTGTTACATTCATGCCACTTCCGAGGTTTTCTCTGTGCAATTTGTTCACAGCGTCTATATCCCGGTGGCCAAACCGCCGATGCCACAAATGCCGACACCTTTCACTATGGCAGTCACTAACTGACTGCATCGCGCTTTCCAGTACTTTCAGTTTGTACAAGTTCCCGAAACGATCACCGACGGCTACAGCACAGCCCGAACTGTTTACAACACTACATCCATCGCTCGTGAAATGCACTTCAAAACCTTTACTTGCCAGCTTGCCCACCGATAGCAAACTTCCGTCCAATCCCGGAACAAAGAGCACATCGGTAATACTAATGTCAATCGGTTTTCCGTCACCACCGATACCGCGAATCACACCATCACCCGAACCGGCAGTTTTTGTTTTGTTGCCATTGGCCATAACAACATCAGCTCCAACGCGTTCTGTCAGCGCGGTGAAAAAACTTTTATCACTGGTCATGTGACATGACGCGCCACTGTCCATGATCCAGGCCTTCTTCACTGCATGCCCCGCAATAAAACACAACGGCTCACTTTGAACTTGTTTCACTTTCTGGGGAGCGGATTTCACGTCCGATTTAGAAGCACTGCTGTTCTTCTTCTGCCATTCCAAAAACTTTCGACAGTTGTTTTTAAAATGTCCCGGCTTCTTACAGAAGAAACACTTTTTCTCGTCATCACACTTAGTGTTCGATTTCATGGCCTTTTCACCCACCGCTTTGCCGTTCGACCGGTCTACATGCCGCTGATGTGTGTCCAACAATTTCGATTTTACGAGATCGAGTGTAATATCGGCGTCAGGCCGACTTTCTAAAGCCATCACGAGACTATCGAACGAATCCGGTAAACTGCGTAAAATCATAGCCACTTTCAACAATTCGTCGAGCTTCTGTCCAACATTCTCAAGACGTTCGAACAACTCATCTAGAGCGACTAGATGCTTCTCCATATCACCGCCGTCGGAGAGGTTAATCGAACACAACCGTTTTAAAAGCGACACTCGCGACGACATATTTGGTTTTTCGTGATACGCTTTAAGCGATTCCCACGCTTCTTTAGCACTTTCCTTCTTCTTGACGAGACTGTACTGAGATTCTTCTAAGCACAAACCAATTGTTGCCAATGCACGCTGGTCATCGCGCACCCAGTCATCGTCTGGTTCTTCTGGTTTTTGACCGGTGATCACATGCCAAAGCTCTTCTCGAATAAGTAACATCTGCATTCGAAAATTCCACGACTGCCAGTTACCGTTATTCAGCCGTATGAAGGACAGCTTCGAAATGTCTGCCATTTTGCAATCACAGCCGATCGGAACACTCAACCGTGCAAAAAAAAAGTACCGCCGAGACCGCTCCGAAAAAAAACGCACAATTCGCGAAAAAGAAAGAGTAACTTTTTCTATTTTCCGAACATCCACTGGGCCCATAACCTGTAGGAGGAGCGAG